>CM060948.1:9455302-9507802 GCA_030765055.1 Mantis religiosa
TCGCGGGGTTCTTCGTATCGAGGGGGGTGTGTGTGTGTGTGTGTGTGCTTGAACTCTCATGTATGGATATCGAGTCTAGGGTTCGATGCATTTTTCGTTCAGTGTATGATAAAATGTAACATCTTTATTCGATATGTATAAGAATACCGAGAGAATAACTAGTTACGTGTACTGAGAAAAAGTTTATGAAATAAATGTATTAAGACAATCTGGTAAGGAGATCTTCCCTATTCAGAATCCATTCTTCAGTAATGTAAGGTTAGATTCTTCCCACCTCGAAGTATAAGAAAAGAAAAAAATAATGTAAATCTGTCTGAAAGGTTATTCCACATTGATGGATAAATAATAATGCCTGAATGGTTGTATAAAAAATGAAAGTTCCCTCTAAGCACGATAAAAGTGAAGCATAAGCAAAAAGTGTCTATCAGATGATGGTTGATAAAAAGAATTTCCTCTAAGATCGAACATAGCATTGCGAGAAAGAATAAAGTTTCGTCTACTAGTGAAAGTACATCTCTGTAAGAATGATGAATATAACTTTGAGAAAAAACTGTGTAGGGAGTATACGAGATGAATTGATTGAGGAAGGCATGAGATATAAACGTATCTAGATGTATAAGTAAGTGATAGCGGTTAATGCACTCAGTTTAGCATGTACAAGATGAAATAAGTATGCAAGTTATGATCATATAGTAAACGGTGTCTATAGTAATGTTGTAATGACTATACCATACACGTGTTCAACCCTTTTCACATGCGCAGGAGATAAGCTCTGTCTGAAAGGTTATTCCACGTTGATGGATAAATAATAATACCTGGAATGGTTGTATAAAAATTGAATGTTCCCTCTAAGCACGATAAAAGTGGAGCATAAGCAAAAAGTGTGTATCAGATGATAATTGATAAAAATAATTTCCTCTAAGATCGAACATAGCATTGCGAGAAAAATAAAATTTCGTCTACTAGTGAAAGTACATCTCTGTAGGAATGATGAATATAACTTTGAGAAAAAAAATGTGTAGGACGTATACGAGAATAATTGATTTAGGATGGCATGAGATATAAACGTATCTAGATGTTCTAGACGTTCTCGGGCTTCGAGCCAGGTAAACAGATGTTGAGACATCGACGTTTCGGAAGCGTACATCTCTCCCATCTTCAGGATGTTGAATGACTTTTTTTTCGAGTGGAGGAAAAATCCATTTATGGATTACCACTGTGTTGGAGGGCACACTGGGGTATGTGCGCTTTACCTCAAGGGTACTGCTCCACTAAAATACCTCCACCGGATTGGGAAGGAGAAATGTGCTGCGGTACCGCCTTAAGCACCCGCGCATTCCAGGAGATGATCATAGCTGTCTCGCAGTGCGATTCAGCAGAGGGTGGTTTCTGATGCAGGGATACAGGCTTGACATGAAGCCCAGCCTGATTCACTGTCTATTGTGGGTGGTATTTGGTAGGATTCCTGGTATTATTTGTTGGGACGTTTAGGGTAATTTATCACGCCGTAACGCTACGTCTTAAGTTTAGGTGTTTCATTGTCACTGCAAGTAATACTTGCAAGCTTGTCAGTTGTGGTCTAATATACTTATTTCTATCTTGCTAAACCTAAATATAAATCTAGTTTGCATTATCGGCATTTGCCTTTAGTGGTCAGTTGTAATTATCTGCCGTCAGCATCGTTAGCTGTGTGAAAAAACCTTTTCATAGTCCATGTATCTGCTTGGTCAATATTTTAGAGTGCACACTCGGCGGGTGGCCTACCTATCAATTGTAGGTGCGAGCCTGTGCCACTCTCGGGGGAGCCTCTTTAGCCGGGACCGCCTTGGCCAATGATTAGCGCAAGGACTTGAGGGCTGTGGGAGGTGTGTGTGTGTTGGTGTACGTGTATGGGTGTGTGTTTATCTCCGCTCAGCGATGTAAAGCATCTGGAACGTTAACAAGGTTTTCTAGATATTGTTGTAGATGTACCTCTGGCTCCCCGAGATTAATTGTTCTTTCAAATATAGACAGTGGCCTTGCGTGTTTATCATGTGTTGTGTCATTTTCCCCTAGTTGCCCGTATTAGTTGATTGTGATTTAGATTCCTTTTCTAGAGTAGGTTGAAGCTGAGCCTTATGATGAATTGCTCGATGGAATGCATTTTTAACTCCTCGTGGAGTTGGTATGCCGGTGCGAGTGGTGGTAGTCTGGTAATAATCCGAAGTATTTTATTTTGCATTGCTTGCAATCTTTTAATGTGCGTTTTGGCTGCATGTCCCCATGCGGGGGCAGCGTAAGTTAGGATAGGTCTAATAAGTGTTTTATATAGTGTTTTCGCATATCTAGTTTTAGTCAGCTGTTTGTATTAATAATTGGGAATAGTTTATTTAATTGGGCATTTGCTTTAGCTCTTACTGTGTCAATATGTTGGTTCCACGTAAGGCTCTGATCCATTGTCACACCTAAGTAGGTGATTGTGTCCTTCCATTCGATTTCCTCGTTCCGGAATGTCAGTGGCATTAGCCCATGTTTATTGTGTCGGTGCTTGATTCGTTTGGTAAATATTATTGCTTGACTTTTCCATGCGTTAACCTTTATGCGCCATTTGGTGAGCCATGGCTCTAGGTTGGTCAAAGCATTACGTAGCCTAAGGGCTATTATTCTGGGTGCGGTCGATTGTGTTGCTAGTGCTGTGTCGTCGGCGTATAGGTATCTATCTACTCTCACTGTTTCTGGGATGTCATTGATGTATAAATTGAATAGGACTGGTCCCAGTAGACTACCTTGGGGGACTCCTGCTCTAATGCGTCTTAATGAGGAGGTTTCATTTTCTACGCTTGTGCGAAAGGTTCTATTTGAGAGATAATTCTTAATGATATATACTAAGGAGACCACGAAACTTAAAGTTATAAGTTTATGGAGTAGTCCAGCGTGCCAAACGTGGTCTAAGGCCCTTTCGATGTCGAGTAGGATGACACCTGTTAATCGATTGGTGTTAAAGCCCTCCGTTATTGATTCGGTTAGTCGGAGAAGTTGCAGTGTTGTCAAGTGTTGGCTTCTAAACCCAAATTACTCGTTGATCAGTATGTTGTTTTTTATTATGTGTGTATTAATGCGTTTTAGTAGAATCTTTTCCAGAACCTTACTCATTGTATTTAGAAGGCTAATTGGCCTATAGTTTTCTGGAAGTGATTGGCTCTTTCACGGCTTGGGAAATAATAGTATTTTGGCTTCCTTCCATTGGGGAGGAAATCTGCCTTTTTCAATTGTGTGATTGAATATGTTCGCTGGTAGCTTCAATGCATTTGTTGGCAGATGTTTAAGTGTAATATTTGGTATTTCGTCTGGCCCCGGGGCCTTTCTTGTGGGTAAGTGCTTAATAATCCATTTAATTTCTCCCGCGTTAGTTCTGCGTGTTTTATTGTGTGTTTGGGTGTGGTCCAGGTTGTCTATTATTGCTTCCGTTTCGGCTGGTGTGTTGGATGGACATTTGGCTGGAAGGTTACCTCCAGGGTATCGGCAAACGCTTCGGCTTTGTCTCGGGGAGTTTCGGCAATTCCAGTAGGCGTATGGAGGGGAGGGACGTGTGTATATGTGCGGGTCAGACATTTCGTTATGCGCCATATAGTATGGTTTTGAGGATGTATTTCACTTAGTATGTCGTTCCATTGGTTGCTGTTGTATTCTCGGATGTGTATGCAAGCTAGATTGTTTAATTCGTTGTACCGGTTACGATGTATTAGGTTGCGGGATCCTTGCCATTTATGTCTGGCTCGATTTCTTTCTTGGATAGTTACTCTGATAACGCGGGGAAGACGTTAGTTGACATTGGGTATCTAATGGGGACGTGTTCCTTTGTGGCTTGCTTTATCGCTTTGACTAATTTGTTTATAGCTTCATCCTGTTCGTCATGTGTTAATATAAGTGTTTCCTCGATTGTGTTATTCAGCGTGGTTTCGAAAGTCTCCCAGTCTGCTAGTCTATAGTTTGACCTGGGTGGTTCCGTTTTAAACGCTAAGGGTGCTTCAATTTCTAATAGAACTGGCAGATGATCGGATGTTATATCGTTGATTGCATGTGTGTTGGTGTTGCGGGTGATGCTTTTAAGTAGCACAATGTCTAAGATATCGGGTCTGTGGTTCTGTATTCTGAGTATGTATGTTGGTTCCTCTCGTCCGGTTAGTAGAATATTGGAGTCCTCCAGGAAGGTTCCCATCATTAAAGCTCATCCAAATAGCACTCGGTGCTCTTTTAAACACTCTCCTTGTAAATCTAGACACTTTTCCTGCGATGTTCCCATCTCTGTAACCCGTCCATATAGTCTTCGTTGTCTTTCAACATAGTCTCCCTGTCACCCTACACTCTTCTCCTAGCGATGCTCCCATCTCTGTAACCTGTCCAAATGGCACGCGGTGTTTTTCAACATAGTCTCCTTGTAACACTACAGTCCTCTAGCAGTGATGCTCTCATCTGTGTAACCCGTCCAAATGGTACTCTACGTTTTTTCAACATAGTCGCCTCATAATACCACACACTTCTCTAAGCGATGCTCGCATCTCTGTAATCCTTCCAATTAGAACTCGATGTTTTACAACACTGTCTCCATGTTAACCTACACATTTCTCTCAGCGATGCTCCCATCTCTGTAATCCTTCCAATTAGAACTCGATGTTTTACAACACTGTCTCCATGTTACCCTACACATTTCTCTCAGCGATGCTCCCATCTCTGTAAACCTTCCAATTAGAACTCCAGGTTTTACAACACTGTCTCCATGTTACCCTACACATTTCTCTCAGCAATGCTCCCATCTCTGTAATCCTTCCAATTAGCACTCAATGTCTTGCAGCACTGTCTCCATGTTACCCTACACTTTTCTCTCAGCGATGCTCCCAACTCTATAATCCTTCCAATTAGCACTCGATGTTTTACAGCACTGTCTCCATGTTACCCTACACATTTCTCTCAGCGATGCTCCCATCTCTGTAATCCTTCCAATTAGAACTCGATGTTTTACAGCACTGTCTCCATGTTACCCTACACATTTCTCTCAGCGATGCTCCCATCTCTGTAATCCTTCCAATTAGAACTCGATGTTTTACAACACTGTCTCCATGTTAACCTACACATTTCTCTCAGCGATGCTCCCATCTCTGTAATCCTTCCAATTAGAACTCGATGTTTTACAACACTGTCTCCATGTTACCCTACACATTTCTCTCAGCGATGCTCCCATCTCTGTAAACCTTCCAATTAGAACTCCAGGTTTTACAACACTGTCTCCATGTTACCCTACACATTTCTCTCAGCAATGCTCCCATCTCTGTAATCCTTCCAATTAGCACTCAATGTCTTGCAGCACTGTCTCCATGTTACCCTACACTTTTCTCTCAGCGATGCTCCCAACTCTATAATCCTTCCAATTAGCACTCGATGTTTTAGAGCACTGTCTCCATGTTACCCTACACATTTCTCTCAGCGATGCTCCCATCTCTGTAATCCTTCCAATTAGAGCTCGATGTTTTACAACACTGTCTCCATGTTACCCTACACATTTCTCTCAGCGATGCTCCCATCTCTGTAATCCTTCCAATTAGAGCTCGATGTTTTACAACACTGTCTCCATGTTACCCTACACATTTCTCTCAGCGATGCTCCCATCTCTGTAATCCTTCCAATTAGCACTCAATGACTTACAACACTGTCTCCATGTTACCCTACACATTTCTCTCAGCGATGCTCCCATCTCTGTAATCCTTCCAATTAGAACTCGATGTTTTACAACACTGTCTCCATGTTACCCTACACATTTCCCTCAGCGACGCTCCCATCTCTGTAATCCTTTCAATTAGCACTCAACGTTTTACAACACTGTCTACATGTTACCCTACACATTTCTCTCAGCGATGCTCCCCTCTCTGTAATCCTTCCAATTAGCACTCGATGTTTTACAACACTGTCTCCACGTTACCCTACACATTTCTCTGAGCGATGCTCCCATCTCTGTAATCCTTCCAATTAGCCCTCGATGTTTTACAACACTGTCTCCATGTTACCCTACACATTTCTCTCAGCAATGCTCCCATCTCTGTAATCCTTCCAATTACAACTCAATGTTTTACAACACTGTCTCCATGTTACCCTACACATTTCTCTCAGCAATGCTCCCATCTCTGTAATCCTTCCAATTACAACTCAATGTTTTACAACACTATCTCCATGTTTTTCTACAGATCTCTCTCAGCGATGCTCCCATTTCTTTAATCCTTCCAATTACAACTCAATGTTTTACAACACTGTCTCCATGTTAACCTACACATTTCTCTCAGCGATGCTCCCATCTCTGTAATCCTTCCAATTACAACTCAATGTTTTACAACACTGTCTCCATGTTACCCTACACATTTCTCTCAGCGATGCTCCCAACTCTTTAATCCTTCCAATTAGAACTCGATGTTTTACAGCACTGTCTCCATGTTACCTTACACATTTCTCTCAGCGATGCTCCCATCTCTGTAACTCGTCCAAATAGTACTCGGCGAATTTCAACATAGCCTCCTTGTAATTCTAGACACGTCTCCCTACCAAATAGGACTCTCCGTATTTGAACATAGTCTCCTTGTCATACTACACACTTCCCTCTTCGATGCTCCCATCTCTGTAACCAGTCGGAATAGTACTTGGCATTTTTCAACATAGTCTCCTTGTAACTCTAAACTCTTCTTCCAGCGATGCTCCCATCTCTGTAACCAGTCCAAATAGCACTCGGTGCTCTTTTAAACTGTCTCCTTTTAACTCTAGACACTTTTCCTGCGATGTTCCCATCTCTTTAATCCGTCCATATAGTCTTCGGTGTTTTTCGACACTGTCTTGTTTTAACGCTACACTCTTCTCCCAGCGATGCTCCCATCCCTGTAACCTGTCCAAATGGCACGCGGTGTTTTTCAACATAGTCGCCTGTAACTCTACACTCTTCTAGCAGCGATGCTCTCATCTTTGTAACCGGTCCAAATGGTACTCTATTTTGAACATAGTCGCCTCGTTATATGACACACTTCTCTCTGCGATGCTCGCATCTCTGTAATCCTTCCAATTAGAATTCGATGTTTTACAACACTGTCTCCTTGTTACCCTACGCACTTCTCCCAGCGATGCTCCCAATCTGCAATCCTTCCAATTAGCACTCATTTTTTTTCAACAGTCGCCTTGTAACTCTAAACACTTCTCTCAGCAATGTTCCCATCATTATAATTCGTTCAAAAGCACTCGGCGTTTCGCAACATATTCTCCTAGAATCTCTGTACTCTTCTCACAACGATGCTCCCATCACTATGACCTGTCCAAATAGCACTCGGCTTTTTTCAACATAATCTGCTTGTAACTCTACACACTGCTCCCAGCGATGCTCTCATATTTCTAACCCGTCCAAATAATACTCGGCGTTTTTAACATAGTCTCCTTGTAACTCTACACGCTTCTCCCAACGATGCTCCCATCTCTGTAACCCTTCCAGATAGCACTCGGTGTTTTTCAACATACTCTCCTTGTAACTGTACACACTTCTCCCAGGGATTTTCCCAACTCCGTAACACATTCAAATGGGACTCGTTGTTTTTCAAAATACTCCGCTTGTAACTCTACACTCTACTCGAAGCACTCATCTCTGTAAACCGTCCAAATAGCACTCGGTGTTTTTCTAATTTTTCTCCTTGTAACTCTACACACCTTTCCGGCGATAATTCCATCTCTGTAACCCGTCCAAATAGCACTCGGAGAATTTCAACAAATCTCCTTGTAACTACACACTTCTCCCAGAAATGCTCCCATTTCTGTTACTCGTCAAAGTAGTACTTGGCATTTTTCAACATAGTCTCCTTGTAACTCTACACACTTCTCCCAGCAATGCTCCCATCTCTCTAACCCGTCCAAATAGTACAGGCGTTTTTTTAACATGTCTCCTCGTAACTCTGCACTCTTCTCCCAGCAATGCTCCCATCTCTTCAAACCGTCCAAATAGTACTCGGCGTTTTTCCACAGAGTCTCCTTGTAACCGTACTAGCTTCTCACATCGATGCTCCCATCTCTGTAACCCATACAATTAGTACTCCGCGTTTTTCAACAAATTTTCTTTGTAAATCCACAGATTTCTCCCAGCGTCGCTCCCATCTCTGTAACCCGTCCAAATATTACTCGGCGTTTTTCAACATAGTCTCCTTGTAACTCTACACACTTCTCCCAGCGATGCTCCCATCTCTGTAATCCGTCCAAATAGTACCCGGCGTTTTTCAACATAGTCTCCTTGTAACTCTACACACTTCTCCCAGCGATGTTCCCATCTCTGTAACCCGTCCAAATAGTACTCGGCGTTTTTCTACATAGTCTCCTTGTAACTCTACACACTTCTCCCAGCGATGCTCCCATCTCTGTAACCCGTCCAAATAGTACTCGGCGTTTTTCAACATAGTCTCCTTGTAACTCTACACACTTCTCCCAGCGATGCTCCCATCTCTGTAATCCGTCCAAATAGTACCCGGCGTTTTTCAACATAGTCTCCTTGTAACTCTACACACTTCTCCCAGCGATGCTCCCATCTCTGTAACCCGTCCAAATAGTACCCGGCGTTTTTCAACATAGTCTCCTTGTAACTCTACACACTTCTCCCAGCGATGTTCCCATCTCTGTAATCCGTCCAAATAGTACTCGGCGTTTTTCAACATAGTCTCCTTGTAACTCTACACACTTCTCCCAGCGATGCTCCCATCTCTGTAACCCGTCCAAATAGTACCCGGCGTTTTTCAACATAGTCTCCTTGTAACTCTACACACTTCTCCCAGCGATGTTCCCATCTCTGTAACCCGTCCAAATAGTACCCGGCGTTTTTCAACATAGTCTCCTTGTAACTCTACACACTTCTCCCAGCAATGCTCCCATCTCTGTAAATCGCCCAAATAGTACTCGGCGTTTTTCAACATAGTCTCCTTGTAACTCTACACACTTCTCCCAGCGATGCTCCCATCTCTGTAACCCGTCCAAATAGTACCCGGCGTTTTTCAACATAGTCTCCTTGTAACTCTACACACTTCTCCCAGCGATGTTCCCATCTCTGTAATCCGTCCAAATAGTACTCGGCGTTTTTCAACATAGTCTCCTTGTAACTCTACACACTTCTCCCAGCGATGCTCCCATCTCTGTAACCCGTCCAAATAGTACCCGGCGTTTTTCAACATAGTCTCCTTGTAACTCTACACACTTCTCCCAGCGATGCTCCCATCTCTGTAAATCGCCCAAATAGTACTCGGCGTTTTTCAACATAGTCTCCTTGTAACTCTACACACTTCTCCCAGCGATGCTCCCATCTCTGTAACCCGTCCAAATAGTACCCGGCGTTTTTCAACATAGTCTCCTTGTAACTCTACACACTTCTCCCAGCGATGTTCCCATCTCTGTAACCCTTCCAGATAGTACTCGACGTGTTTCTCTGTAAAATAATTGTTTACGAAAATGACTGCCTCTTCATTTGACGAAAAGCTCTTTGCTCCGTGCGCAATTTAAAGATGAAGGAGCATAAACAAGTCGCTTGGGGCTACATCTGGCGAGTCAAGCATTTCAAGCAGTAATTCGTGGATTTCCGCCATTCTAACCGCTGAGGTGTGGGACGAGGCGTTGTCTTGTTGAAAAAGGGTTTTCTTTTTCTGCAAATGTGGCCGTTTTCCGCAAGTTCTAACTTCAGCTTGTCTAGTAATGATGCGTAGTATGCTCCTGTAATGGTTTTCCCTTTTGAAGATAATCGATTGAAATAATTCCATGACTATCGCAAGAAACAGTCGCCCTCACTTTCCCAGCCTAAAAAACAGTTTTTGCTTTTTCGGAGCCGGTTATCCCTCTGCAGTGCATTTTTTGGACTGTATTATTTTTGGGCGTATAATGGTGTATAAAAGTTTCATCTAAAGTAATTAATTGGTGCCAAAACTTGAATTTATTGCGCCTAAACTGCGCCAACAAAGCGTTGGAAATATTCATTCGAACACGTTTTTGGTCTAACGTGAGCAAACGCGACACCCAACGCGCGGACAGGTTTCTCATGTCTAAATGTTGATTTAATATGTGACAAACACGTTCTTTTGACATGTTCATAGCCTCTGTTATCTCTCTCACTTTAATTCGGCGGTCATTTAGCGCCATTTGGTAAACTTTGGCGATGTTTTCGTCGGTAGTTGCAGTTTTTGGACGTCCCGAACGTTCATCGTCTCCCAAGCTCTTACGGCCGCGTTGAAATTCAGCTGCACAACATTTCACTGTGGTAAAGGATGGTGCAGAGTCCCCATACACAGAATCCAGCTCATCTTTGATTTGCGTTGGCGTATTGCCTTTCAAAAACAAATATTTAATGACAGCTCGATACTCGATTTTCTGTTTTCATAAAATAAACTCACATCAACTCACTCTAACAACTGTTCATAACAACTGAGCGTCCAAAATGGCTGAAACTTTGGTGAGTAACTGTCAACAGTAGGACAACGAAATTCGCTAGCTTTTATTTACGAGTGCTTCCATCTTCATGATGAAGTCGGACATTTGTTAGGCCACCCTCGTATGCTGACTATGTTAGACAACAATATTCAAGTTTAGATCTTACAATAATTTTTAAAAGTCACAGTATTGAATCTCTATTTTTGAAGGTAATGGTATTTCCAATTTTGAAACGATGTTGTTTCCTATATTTGTCTACAAAACATTTTATATCAGATACTTGCTGGAAAGTTAGAGTTAGACTGAAAAACTGAATGTCATAGCCAGTATTTGAACCATGGATCTCCCGGCCTCTGAGCTACCATAGCAACATGCCATCTTACTTGCATTTTTTACCCGTAAACCACAATGAATTCTCTTAAACGCATAAGAACGGTACCTTAATGGTGACTTACAGCGCATAATTAGTTTAAGTCCGTGGTTCAAATCTAGGCTATGGCATAGAGTTTTTCAGTCTAACTCCACCAGTCGAAACGACTAGGGTGAAAGAATAATTAATTTATATAATTGCTTGTTTTCTTTATCCAAATGTACAATGTTTGAGTTCATCGAGACAAAGGAAACAAATGTAAGGCATGTTGATAAATGTGATTAATTGCTAAGGGATACCAAAATTGGAGTCTTAGAACTAAACAAGTGATTGTCAAACATTTTCGAAAGGTAGTGGGCAATTATCAATTGCATTACTGACATATTGTGTTATTGAAGACGGAAGGTTTGGAGTAGTAATTTATCTTTAGATATTTTTGATGGAACATCTGATTAGCGTTTGGGATACCGTCACTTATTTTCCAGAAGTGACAGTTATAAGTAGGGTCCGGAAGTTGTTGACCTAAAAAATCTCTAAAACTGAGCTATAAAATTCCCTTAAAATAAAAAAATAACCTAACAAAAATTAACAATTTCCTTCATAACAATCAATTAATAACTGTCTCAGACAAATAGTGTATATATGGTTCAAATAATCACATTTTAAAATTAACTTTCTTAGTAAATAATGCAATTATTGCTACTAAATAATAAATTCAAAATTCATCAGCTCATTTTCTATTTTATAAAATATGAAGAAATAAGTTACTGTACCCATTAGCCAAAACATAGCTTACTTAGCGTTGTAGTACACCACCATGGTCATCTTCAAGTTATCAAAGGTAAAGGAACAGCAGTTGTCAGCTAAAACTGTTTTATACTTTGAGAAACTTCTCTCCTCTTCCACAGATGTTATAGGTGCATATTTGACAAACACTATGTCACTGCCTATTAAATCCTGTTCAAAAATATCAGTTCTGAAGTTTTCTGCTGATACATATTGGCAATCTGACAAACTGTTTGGTATCCTTTATTTTTGTTCAACATAAATGTCAGTTTCTGTCTAAATTGTCCCCAATCTCACCTTTTACATTTTGTATCCTCTCTTCCTCAATCCTCACTAACTCAATCGACTTATCCAATGTCATGCCACGTTCTTCAAGGCGGGTTCCGGTATCGGTCAAAAATGTAAAATTTGATTTATTAAAAGCTAATTTACCTTGGATTTGAGTATTAGAAAACAGATCCTGTGCGCTCTCAATTGCCTTAGATTCTACCCTATCTAAGCTATTCACTACATCTCTCATTATTTGAAAATTTTCACAGTGCCTGTTAAAACTGGTGCCGCGGGTAAAGCTATATTAGGGGATTTATCCTTGAAATACATTATTCGGGTTGGCGCTTTCGAAAATATTTTCTTTTCTGTGGAAATTAGTGTATCTACTTCTGGAAATGTTGATGTGGCCTGTTCCGCCATGATGAATTCTATGAAAAGCATGGGCCAAACACGTAACATGCACCATCTTACTGTAAAATAATAGGATCGATTTTGCCGCGTCTGTTAGGAAGAGGAGCACGTTGTCATGCGGTATTCCACTAGGCCACAATAAACACACAGTAGATTCATCGAACAGTTTGCATATGTGAGAGTGGTTAAGAGCTTCCATAACCTCTGAGGTTAGAAGAAAAATTTGTCCGGCACTAGTAGCTTCTAGCGTACCATTGGCCACATAACACCCCTCTGAATCAGTTGTCTCATCAATTGATACATAATTTTTTCCCATTCACACACTTTCCCGTATTCGGTTTAATGTGTCTTCATAACATTTTTGTAGGTAACTTTTGCGCAAAGTTGTTTCATTTGGAATTGTATGAAAATCTCGTAATTTGGAATTAATTTTCCTAGCAGAGTATTTGCACTAAGAAACACTTCACAAAATTCTTTATAAAAGGAAGATGAATTGTTACTTGACGTCTTTTAACAGTAGCTGAGACGATTCTCTCACATTTTGAAGAGCCCGCAAATGTTTTTCTGTGGATGCAATTGCATGATGTAATTGGCGATTCCTCGAATTGATGCATCATAAATTGACCATCACTGTTAGGACGCTGACCTGTCTTAATTACATGTTTACAACACTTACAAAGTTACTATTTCATATAAAATATATAAATGAACCTTCAATCACAGATTATTTTAAATTCCCCAAAAAGCCCATGGGTCAGGGCCAGGTCCGCCACGGGAATCTAACCCGGGCCTCCCGAATGCCGGCTACAGATGAAAATGCCCTATAAATTCGTGAAAAAGAAATAAAATGACTGGAAAATACATTTAAATGTTAAAAAATGACTGTATTATAAAATGTGGGAGAATGCATTTTGATGACGTATAAAAACGATATATATCGAGAATGAACTTAGTTCGCAATAAGTGTGAGATGACTTTTCATCAAAATCCGGGCTCTAGTTCCCCAAGAATTTCAGGAGAAAAAGAAGAAAAACAAATAATATTTTGTTTGGATAGATTGGGGAACATCCGCGGTGCTGATAGCTTCTTTTATGTTAACTTTTCACTTCAGTTTATTCGAATTTTATGGAATACCGGTTACTTCTAAACACTCTTGTGTATGGACATTTGTCGTCGATACTTGCGATACTTGCATGGTATTGCATCCAACGATACTTCACAAAATTCGCTCGATACTTTTTCGATTGTGCAATTTTTATTTTATTTTAAAAGCACAAAATATTATTTCCCCAAGTAGAATATTACAAATCCCGAGAAATTGCAAGGAATGTGATATGAACCTGTACAGTAACATTATACAAGAAAGTAATCGTGTGTCAACTGTCACTTAACAGTTCACCTCCTCCTTCTAGTGTACTGGATTACTCGAAAACAAATTCAACATTTCCACAACTAAGAGACATATTTGTGTATTCCATCTGCAACAGTTTTCTCTGAAAGACTATTTAGTACAGCAGGACTCACGTGTGACAGAAAAAGACAGATTTGACCCGAAAAGAGTGAACATTTTGAACAAAAAATTATAAAAGTGGACTTTTTTGAATTCAAATGTGTAATGTAGAGATTAAAAATAAGAACACTGATGGTTTCAAGTTTTGTCTTATTAAATAAGTGCAGCTGTTTAATTTTATTGGCACTACACAGTTGTACCAACATTCTATTTTGTGTTGAGACTAAAAGTGGAAGTATCGAAGTATTGACCCATCCTGTGGATGTCTTTTGGTGGACTTTCTAATATGAATGGTAGGTAATGTGCTGTTTACTGTCAAGCTCTTTAAATCCTTAAATTTAAACTTGTATTTATAAGAAGGTTTAAGCGGATCCAAAACTTTTATTAAGGGCCTAACTATGTGACTTAGCTTATACATGTGTTTTGAGCTGATGCAAATATCCTTTCCAGAACTAAGATATTACGTCCTTGTTCATTATTTTTACTACTTTTCTTGACAGCTGTAATTACAATCAGTAATGTCTTAAAGGTTATCAATGTTATACAACATTTTCTTATCAAGTGGATAATGTTGTTCAAGCAAGATGTCTAATCGCAAATAAAGGTAAACCTCTGACACGTAAAATCATCAGGGAACGTACTCAGGTATTTAGGGCTCTTCGCTGTAACCAGATTAGGCTAATCAGAATACAGAAAAGCATCCTTATGCGAAAGATATGTCACTTATAGTGAGCGATATAGATTATAAAAATCAAAGTTCACAGCCATTAAACCACCTCCCACTCGAATATCTGTATATTTAAAGCAGCTGAGAATCCGGTGATCACACATCACTTTCCGATTCCTGCAAGTACCAGCTGTATCGGAGGTAAGTTGCTTTCTGCTTTCCCGTGCTAAGTTTAAAGAATCCTTCGTTGTCCGTTATCTAGATTCTGCGCTAGTGTAGCATGGCTCGGTTTAGAGAAGGCGGGAATATAGTACAGTACATCAGCAGGCTATACGACGAAATTGGGAACTTTTCTTTAACAACATGCAGGTATTGCTCCTCTCTCGACCTTATTTCTGTCAATGAGCGGCGCCGCTACGCTAACGAAGAATCACAACTTTTTAAAACATTATAGATTCATCTAGAAATTAAGACAAACGTTCCGACGCACTAACACCAAACTGGGAATTGTTCGCTGCTGATGTCACATTGTTTTGAGAGACTGCCTACAGTCCGATCTGTAGATCCTGTATCGAGATTATATCAAACTTTCATTTTTTGTCACATATATGGACTCTGATCTAATTTCAGATATGTCAAACTAACAATATGCCATGATGTGTCTACTTTTATATATTTACTACACATAATTGTGTTTGACATATTTACAACAATACCTTCCTTAACTATCACAAGTGTTCTTTGCCCCTCTTTATAGGAGTTGTACATTTTAGAGTGTCCTAAACTGGTGTTTACTCATATGTAAATCCTTTATTGAAGTTGTTGGAAGTGAATTAAATAATACTATACCATTGTAGCTGACCCCCTTTTGGAATGATTATAAGTTATTAGTAGGTCGGTGTAAGTGTTTCCTGCTTTCTGCTTGCCCCTGACATTATTCACATTACAATATTTTTTGGCATCTACAGAACATCATCAAGCGTAATGCTCCATCCTGGTTTTATCGCTTAGAAATTCCTGTGCCTGTTTTCCAATAATCCAAATCATAGAGCATAAGGGTTGAGCAGCTAGAAATATGGTGACATAGGCTATTTTTTACTTCAAAGTAATTGTAATTTAGTTTCTGCTAATAGTCTTCCCAACTTGTGTGCTAAGGTGATTTCGTTTCTTTCAGCCATGACGACCAACCTTCGCCGTTATGCGACCATTATGGTTGTTGTCTGCACCTTGATGGTAAAAATTGGAGCAGAGTCTGATGGTAAGTAGGTCCTTAGGGAGATAACAAATTTTTGCTAAAAACCTTACAGTAAATATCCTTTGTTGTGGAAAAGCTAAAGCAGAGGACAGTCTAAAACATACATTACCTCTTAACGTTACATTAACCACAAAGATATTACATAACACGCAAAGAATAGGTAACTTAAAATGTACTAGGTTCATATCAAATTATCCAGAAAACCAGTTATTTAAAATGTAAAATTTAGTAAACCTGATCTCAAAATTTCTTCTCGCAGACTTTAGGCGATAACTGTATAATTAAATAAATTAAATGTAATCAAACTTTTGATACGTTCGTCAACTCACTTCGTAGTTGTGTTTTCTTATAAAATAAAAACGAACTGAAACAAGAAGTGTTTTTGTAACTTAATATTACGATATTTGGCTTCAAATCTAAATTTACTGTATAGGGAGCAATACAAGTCACTATGCTTGCTCTTTTAAAATTAAAAACAAAACTGATCTGTTAAATTTACATAAAATGAAAGTATAGCATTGCTGATCGATCTAGAAGTGAGATATACCTCTAATTAAAATCTAATGTATTCAATTTGTAAGAGGGAACCCGCAGGTCAGTAGTAGTGAGATACATACTGAACGTCATTTGTATTGTAGGGGAATGCAGTGTAAGCTGGAAGCCATTTTTACATTACCTATCTCTCTTTCCGCTGGCACTCCTTTGCCTGTTAATTGTCAGGGATTTGCATTGCACATGTTGTATCCGCCATGTTGAGTTGTGGTGAAAGCATGTTTCTGTGGCTCCTTTGGGTACATATAGTATTAGAGCGAGATTTCCCTGTAACTCCTGACTGAGATAGTATTTTGTTCCCTTTATATTATTTTAAAATATGTACAAATATGTGCCATGATCAGTTATACACGTATTAGATTAATGTTAGCCCTGAAATGATCTTAAGCACACAAATTCCTCGTCTAATATAAGAGGGACCGTCTCGGCCATGGTTCAGTTCCATGCACATTAATGGCAATCAACCAACTACGTAGGACCTCTAACATTGACAGTGCACTAGGTAGTTCATAGTAAGCCTATTTAAGTTTATAAATAACAGAGGCCTTTTTTAATTTACGTCCTCCAATATTAAGTCATAATGCCCAAATGAGCCCAGGGTCCATAGAGCTTAGAATTACCAGTCTTTAAGGATAAGGGAAACCCCCGGGTAAAACCTTATGCAGGTAACTCACCCTGACCGATATTCGAACTCGGAACCTCTTGAAGAACATTGTCTATATACATAGGGTAGTTGTATGGTATCTGACAATTCATTTTTCTTCCACTACAAACACGTGGCAGCACCTATGAAGTGACACGCACATTTTTCCAGCGTGGTTGGCCTTTTTCTTGTTTGAGTGTTTGAAGACTGGCCAACTACTGGAGTAAAGTTAAGTTAAATACCACGAGAGATACATTACATCCTGTTGTTTCAATTATAGGATTGAAGTATCCTTAATTCACACGCGCAAAATTTAGTAAGTATTTTCTTCTTAGACCCTTTTCGGGTGGGTTCTTTTCTTTTAGCTTCTTTCTCCATATGTGCTTATACATTTGAAACATTTTGTTGACTTGACTGTGAAATGTTTTGGATTCTAATTTACAAAGTACAGTGATAAATGCCTGAACATTCGTTATATTCACTACTTTTGTATCATTCATTACTTTCCTGGAATGCAGTGGCCAGTATCAACGAAAACTATACTGCAGAATCTCTGTTTGTGGAATAGTTTTATCTCAGCTTTCCGAAAAATAGCAAATAAAACAATTAATTAAACAATTTATAAATGGGGACATACTTTTACCTGCGTTAAATCCAAATCCGTGGTATTTCGGGCTTCTACTTTATGTTACTGTACATATATATATATATATCAAGTCAATTGAATGGAATCATATTTTTAAAGGGTTGTGGCATTGGAATCAGATATTACAGAAGCTACTTATTTTGAGGCATAATTAACATTTGTGGTGTGGTTTTGTCATCGTTACAGTCATTCTTTCTATATATGCAGTGGATTCTCTTAGCTAAAGAAAGCTCCACTTGTTATTTCTCTTTACTATATGCTATACATTAAGGCGCACCAAACAAATTTGATACTTAATGACACTCCGGAAATGTGGATTTTTAACCTAATTTCTATGAATTAGTGCTTAGATTTTGAAATGCATGATAATTGGTCCTTACGACATTTAACTCCCCTCAAATAAAGACAAGCCGTAGCAGAAAGGCTGTTATTTGTTTCCATTATTTTACAAATGATGTTAGATGGATGTAATATTCTGAAATATTGGTGTGCAGTAAATGTTAAGCTGTAGGTTTGCATTAGCAAACCCTGGACCACTATCACAGTGCATCTTATTTTCAGTATGACCCTCACCGCCATTTTATTAGTCAGATGCTTTAAATATAAAAAAACTACTGCATTACTGGCAGCAAAAATTTAAATTACTATTGATTTTATTGTATTTGTGGGGAACTACTGCTTTTTATATAATTTATATCCAAAAAGTATTATTTTGGTGAAATGTATCTTTCCAATTTAATTTCTGTTTCGCAGGCTCCAGTATAAGACGTACTCGTGACATCAACTTTGCCACAGGAAACACCAGGAGGATTGGAGCAGGAGCACGTAGTTTGCCACAATTTGTACAACCTATGAGAGATCCCGACTACGTTGGCGGGGCCTATGTTAGGCGAGTTCGTGATATTAACTTTGCTACAGGCAATACCAGGAAGATTGGAGGAGCAATGCGTAGTTTGGGGTATCCTGTATATTCAGTGCCGGTAGTGTATGTCAGAAGCGGAACCTTTGGCAGTACCAGTTCAAGCTATGATGGTGGTTCCAGTAGCGGTACCGCTGGATCTGCTGCTGCCTTTGGAACCAGTGGTGCAGGAGTTGCTCAAAGTAGCAGTCTGCACGATGGCACCGCAGGTGCAACAAGTGGTTTAGCAGCAACGCATAACGTATACGGGGCAAATCGTGCCATCGGCAGCAGCAACGAAGGGGGTACTAGTTCTAGCTCTGGGGGATATGGTGCTGCAAGTGGTCTTGGATACACCAATTATCATAAGGGGCAATTTCAAGTAGGCGATGTAGGTGCTCATAAAGGACACTCGGGTTACTCCAGTGGTGGAAAAGCAGGACGTATCATTGGTAGCGGTGGTTATGCCTTAGAGCATGGAGATTCTGTAAGTCTGGGTGGTATGTTGGGTCGTGCAGATAACTATAGATACGTCGGTGCAAATGCCTTAGGAGGCAATGTAATGAGCAAAGGCTATGGGCGACATGTTGGCTCTAATTTATATGCAGGTCTCGGAGGTTCAAACGCGATGGAAGGTACAATGGGGAGTTATAAAGTTATTGGCGCTGACGCATTAGGAGGTCATGCAAGCACTTATGACAACAAAGGATCTTCAGGTTACATAGAAGGTTTTCCCTATAGTTATTTAGATCTATACGGGGAAGGAGGTATTGGACCGATGTATGACACCGGTGCATTTTATGGCGGAAGGGAATCTTATGTGGGTTCTGGATATGGCGAATTTGGTTACTCCAAAGAGGCAGCCCACAGCAACAATGAGTATGAAGGTTTGGGTGTTTCCAGTGACGACTCCTATGCTGGCAATGTTAACTATTTAGGTGATGGTTTCGAAGAAGATCACTCGATGAATAGCTACGGTCCAACAGCCGTAGGAGGTGGGGAATCTAATGAGGGCCTGGAAACATATATGGGTGCACATGCATTTGAAAATACTGATTCTGCTCATTCAGGACAAAATGCTGGAATATCAGGAGGAACAGGAAGATACGGAAATGTTTTAATTGGAAGTTCTAGCTCCAGTGGTCATGGAGGATCCAGCAGCGCGACGTCTGGGTACGGTGCAGCGTTAGCTGCAAGTGCACAAGGAAGAGTTCATAGCAGTAGTTTACATGAGGGTGCTTCGGAAGCAACAAGTGGGCTTGCTGCAGCTATGGGGCTGCATGGAAAGAACAAAGCCTTAGGCAGTAGCAGTGAAAAAGGTACGAGCACTGGTACGGGAGGCATGGCAGCTGCAAGTGCCCTCGGAGGAATAGCAACACGATTCGGAGGTTTCGGAAGCTCAAGTTCGAGTGGTCGTGGTGGCTCCAGTTCTGGTACAAGCGGATTTGGAGCAGCAATGGGAATGAGTGCGTTTGGTAGAGCTCAGAGTAGTAGCTTACAGGATGGTACTTCAGGGGCTACAAGTGGTTTGGGTGCCACGCAGAGTTTGTATGGAAGAAACCGCGCTCTTGGAAGCAGCAGCGCTGGTGGCACAAGCTCAAGCACAGGCGGTTACGGAGCTGCTAGTGGTTTGGGTTACTATCCTGGAGCAGTAAAACTGAGAGAGATGCCATTTGATGTTCCAACGAGACGTCCCCATTACAATTTTTGATGAACTACCGTGAAGTAATAGGTAAGATACCAATATTCGGCACATTCACTTAGTCCCACTGAAATGAAAATATTGCACAGCTTCATAATCTAAATTTATTAAATCGTGCTCCAATATTCTTTGCATACTTGTACTTCAATCTACTATGGTAATTGCTAAACAAATCTAAAAGCTAGAAATTGCTTGCATCCTCCCGATACTTTTATATTTCCTAAATCTTGGTTCCTCATTTCTAACTGAATTGTGAAAGCTCTGAGCTCTGGCTTTATCATTTGAAGGAACTCAATTATTGTCTCCTGTGCGCTTCGTAAATTGCTAACTTGTGCGTTATACCAGAGAACTGTAACGTGTTTCTAGCAGTTTACACCTTTTATGGTGGCGCGTGATTCACGTCTCGCCAAGACGGCCTGGGTTCGATATTAGGCAACCATATGTGGTATTTGTGAGTGACGAAACGCCATCTGGACAGGTTTTCTACGCCATTCATTACACCACATCATCATCATCATCATCATCATAATCTTTCCTATACTTTCATATTCGTTTCATATCATCTTCCTTCGCACTCTCAGTCTAGGCTTCATTCCCAATAACTCCCCTCTTTCCGTGCCTAGTTCTCTGCTCGACACCACATCCCACCTTCACTACTGCTCTCCGAAGAGGATAAGCCATGGGCTGTCCATATCGTGGCACCTCAGCAAGGAGACGTTATGTTTCAATGAATTGTGAAGAACATAACGGTCCACACCAACAAATGCCAGAGCTTTTTGTGATCTGTAATCGTCTGCAGGCTCACACTAACCTTTCATACAAATTTACTGTCAAGAAATATTTTATAAAATGTGAAAGGTATGTTTTGATTTGCTTCCATTTTCCGTTGTACTTTATTGAAGTTCAAATCTAATAATGTAGATTAAAGTGATGCTGACCATTATTTATACCAGAAGCACAATTATTTTGTTTGATTTGTTGTATTGGTTTATTTTGTTCTCTATATTTATAAACATAGGCTTTCCTACAAATGCTTTTTCCATTATGAATTTTCGCATAACATCTGAACCATAAAATGTAAATGAAAAATCGAAGACTTTTACTAGTACATTCATTAGATACGAATTTGCATTAAAAATTAGACTTTAAAAAATAAAGAAAATAACATCAATAAATAATGTGTATTTAACAGCTTATTAAATTGGTATTTTACTTTAGACTAATTTAAGCATATTGTATCGATTTATGTTTCAGGATGAAGTTTAAATCCGAAGTGATGGTGATGTTACAGAAGACGTAAAAATACTTGAGAATGTAATTGCTTTGTATGTATTGTTGTATTTATGGATGGAAATAAAGCGCCTTTGGCAATGCATTACTATTTTCAAGATTAAAACTCGGTAATCCTGTTTATTTCTTGCCCCAAAGCGCAGTCTCCTAGCCCTCAAATCAATTTAGCAATTAATCTACCAATGGATTTCACACTAGCAGTGTATATGAGAAAGTTTGCCATAGCGGGGATTTGAATCATGAATCACTGTGCTACCTTGGCAACATGGCAGCACAGAATTAAATTCTCCAACTCAGACATTCTTTCTGGTAAACCACTAGAGCTTCTCTAGTTAAATTTCGTGAGACTTTGTGGATTCAGTAATTTGACTATCACCCAGTATTAAGAATTTCATGAAAGAAAATGTAGGTTTATTCAGCTTAAATTTTATAATAGTCCTTATATTTCCTTTAATGTGAAACAATGTGTTCACGTTACCGAAAAGACATGCACTGCAATAATGCAGCTGATCATTGCACCAGTTTACCAGATTTTGTGCGGATTAGTTCAATTTAGCAGCAACTTCATATTGTATCCTGTTTAGTATATGTTTCGCATTTTGCTGCAATTAGGTAAGTAGTGTTTTACATAATATAGAACTTCCATCTCTAGATGAAAACACAGAACGCTTTCTTATATTTTTAGAGACACCAAAAGCCTTTGTTATTTCTACAAGTAAAACTTGTTTTGTATTCCAAAATTACAAAAGAGTCTCTACTTGGAACCGAAGCATGCGTAGCCAAACATCCTCTGTCATTCAAAGCAAACCTCACGATTGTCAAACAATGAGAAACGGCACATGAACCTCTCAGAAAGAGACCCTTATTGCAATTATCATACAAGTGCTTTGATTTCAAAAAGCTTGAACATTTATATATGCACTTTGGACAAATAACCAACATAACAGCAGCGATAGCTAATTCCTAACATTATACACAGTATGGTGATGTAACTAAACTGTTTTAGAAATAGATAAGATACTGATTTGATTAGTCGATGAACAGAGAAGAGATAGTTGTAACTTTAACAGGACATGACTCCATGTCCTTCCCTTCAAATTCCTTTCTATTGACGATTATTTCTACACTTAAACCTCATATTGGTGCTCCATTAATTAAATCGTAAGTAAATATTAAGCAACTAAAGAAGATAAGGCCCCAAGCAAGATTTAAATGGCAAAATGAACTAATAGGTAGTAAATATATGAATTAGAAGGCTCATCCAAGTACATTCAATAAAATTAGCAAAACACTCAGGTGTGTTAGGTTACCAGGACTGCTGAAGAGGGGCAAGGGGGAAACTCTGCTTACATTCATATATTCTCTTCAAAAATTTTCCCAGTGGACATTCCTTGTCTCGCTTACTTCTGCCATCTTTATTTTATTTATTTGTTGTTAAAGTAACAATAATTGAGCTGCCAAAATAAAACAGATTATAAATGAATTTTACAAATAAAAAATTAATAAAATTGAAGTATCATCATGAAGATATCATTAGAGTACCTGCTGTTTAAATTTATTTCACTTGATAAACTCAAAAGAAGCCAAAGGTGCTAAAGTGATTATCGTAATTAAACAATTTGGAGATATAGCAATTAGCTAGAAGTATAGCAGTGAGATGGTGCGATCCGCCAGGAAAGTTCATGTGTCCTCTCTCTGGCTATTGTTTCGGGCACTGCATGGATATCGCGCCAGCTGTCGTGCAGTCTACACAGAGGAACACTATCCTTATATCCCATTGCTCTAAGAGAATCCAGATGAGCAAAGTGATTTATGTATTTAATATAACTGTGACCCGAATTACTAGGAAACCTAAATGTTAAACATAAATTGTGCACAATGAATGGATGGTGGTGCCAGTCAGATTGCGCAGAGGCAGTTCTCTGGTGCTGTGCGGCGTTATGTGGTCAGTGTCCTTTATGTCGATGGTAAATCGCAGTTTTAATATGTTGTACATTACAAGCATTAAATGCGGCTCATGTTGGAGAACAGATCCAAGCAAATTACTGGCCATGTTTGATACTACTTATCAATATGAACAAGTGTTTCTATAGTATATTGCAGCCAGACATCCAAACCAACAAGTATACATTCTCGTAAATTAAGGGAGCATTAGTATCACCAGTGTCTAACATCGTACACTGTAGAGAACTTCAGTACACTCTCAAAGAAATTCTGAGGTTTAGTGCAGTATAGGAAGTAGTTAAATGTCTTTAGTGTTGTATAACAAAACATGTTTATTCTATAGAAGTGCTTTTGGCGTGTTTCTCACACAATATCACTATGAGCCCTCTAGCATTGTTGCTGCGTACTTTCCTACCAAACCTTGAGTACAGAGGTATGCATTTGATTACGTCACAAAAGACGTTTCATCCACAACCCTGTGGCAAGTTGAAGTAAAGAGGAAAGGGGACTGTAGAGGTAAGACATTTCACACTTCGGGTGTTCATCTTACGGTCCTGTTCTAGACAATATGTAAGTAATTGTAAGCACAAAGACCAAAATTGTGCATTCCATGAATTGTTACTAAACTGAACTAATTTTGTTATAAAATGGCAGTGCACTTCCCGAAGCTTGGTGTGTGATCGGCAACCTCTAGCACCATCAAGACTTGAGATCAGAAGTGTCTTTACCTGACTTTACCTCCATTGGTGACACTCTTCATTCAGTGGTTGCAGTAGAGTTTGCTGCTGCTTCCCTGCTTCCATTCGTTAGCTATCGATTCATATCTAACTTAACCTAATCATTGGTTCTTTACGTGGACACCCTGAATGGAAGTTTCTTGGAGTGGACTAGATCACCAGGTTCTACCGACTCTAGTAAGTGGCGTATCCAAGGGTAACCTCGTTCTAGCATGTTCTCTAGGTGGAGCTAGTTTTGCTTTACTGATGTGAACACCTTAGTTGCAATGTCAGTCTAATCGTTGCTATTCTGTAACATTTTGTTAAAAGCCGCTAACCAAACGTTCGTCATTAATGTACTTCAAATTAAAACAATGTCTACTTAAAAATATGCCATAGATCCCCATATTCCTATAGTGTGTTTACGAAATGTTTACTCTCTCACAGTGCACATGTTGCATAGTCTCACTTAGTACTTTTTAATTGGAGAATTGTAGGTTTATATAGTGATTAGCGCTGTTTACGAATATTAGGTTAACCTTAAGAACTGAGCAGTGCACTCAGATTTACTTTAAGAGAATTTCAAATGTGCTAAAGACAATGGCTATTAGGACTATTGAAAATGGAATTTGTACTGATACTATGGCAAGATGGGTATATAAAGTGTTCATATATACTTAATAAATTTGCGTTTTAAAAATAATCTGTAATAAAATACTCGTATCAGAAACATTCTCCCAAATGTCATTTGTCTTCTGTCTCATCTGTAGGTTTATAGCATACCACTATGTATATAAGAATCAAAACATGTGCAGAGCAGTGATGAGGAGTTTGTCGTACGAACGCTAAACCAACCGTTTTGTCTCTGTCACTCTTATATCACAGAGTGCACAGTTAGCGGCACGTAATAACCAAATTTTAGCCTCTATCAGATATTCTCTTGTTCCTTGCAAGGATTGCCGTGTATATTATCAATATGTTCTACTCATCTCTGTTCATTTTAAATATCTTTATAACACCATAAGAACTACAATTCCATAGATACATTTATTTACAAACAACAAGCAATAAATTAACTGTGGGTACTTCTTTTACTTGTTTCAACATCAAGTTGCTGGATCAGCTTCCTCTGGACGAACTGCAAAATAAGAACATAAAAGTAATTTCAATAGAAAGTGTACAATAGTTTTATAAGCATTTTCTAAATATTTTGTGTCTGGGATTACGTGTAACTCAGATAATGAGATTTATGTAAAATATATGTGGCATTTGGCATAAATTATTATGTGTCTAGCTGAAGGTTTACTGAATAGCAACTGAAGATATGACAATGTCTACAATCTCAAACTGTACAGAGATCCTAAAGGTACAACTAAGGTCGTTGAATATGATGCAAGAAACTGAAATACTCTTATCTATTTATAGGTTTGAGTAAAGCATCAAATTAAATATTTAAATTTAAAAGTTAAGAAGTTATAAGTTTAAGAAAGCCTGTGTGCACATTTCTTGGTCCCACATTATCATTAAAATCATCTACACTATTAACAAGATTAGAACCTTATATTGTATCAAAAGGAGAATTTAACTAATTAAAAACAGGAACAGACTAAGACTGATCCACAGATGAAAATTCACCATTTGTTTTGTATCTGATAACCATGATATCAGAAGTTTTAACCAATTTTAAAACCAGAATAACAAACTTCTCCAGTATAACATTATGATGAGATTTACACATCAACCAGTTCAGTGAAACCATATTGTTGTTTGTTAAATGAATCTAAGGTGTGTTAGAGAACACAATACTTGTTAATTAAACTTAGATTTTAACATTGTGTACATGAAATCAATGCAAGTGTTTTATTCTTCATAGAAGGAATTGTTAACCACTGCCATCCTAATTATAATTCCGTTATATGAGATTTAATTATTGAGAAGAATACCTAGCCATGTATAAAGCTCATGGTTTGAGACCTTGTTACAATATAACTTCATTTTAAACTAATTTTCTATTACAGATGAACATTTATTTTTATGCACCAGAGTTCATGTGTATGGAAAGGGAAGTAACAGAGCAGGTGGTAAATCAATATTGAAATTATGGAAAACGACCTTTCTATCCCTGTACTTGCTTCTTCTATCCCCCAGATACTTACAAACACATCAGGTTACAGGAAGAAGAAGCAGGAACTAACTGCTAGAAGATGAGAGGGGATACATAAATGTAGCATAAAAAAAAATAATCCTATCAATATGAGGTCTCACTTTCAAGCTAAATCAATGAGATTAGTGGGTTTGTGTAAGTGCAATTGATTTAATCAATAATGTAATGTTAATATGTTCCGAAATACTTGCTTCTGCCATTTTGTCAAATGGTACCTTTGCAGGATCCTGGTAATATCCTAATGTCATCTACAGCGAAACCTCCATTGCTAGCTTTCCCTTGCAGTACCAACACAAAGGGTGATTCTGCATCTGTAATTGGGAATTGGCCTGAATTCCACCTAGGACGTACTGTTTCAGGCTCTTTTGCTGTCCTAGACCACATCTGTAACATCAGAACTGGTTAGTTTTCTTTTTTCCTTGCCTGCCAAGTTCCTGTAAATGACATTTGAGATTAGACTGTCATCTCCCTGGTTTTTGTCCACACTATTCTTATGACCAAAACTATAAAGGATAAACCTTTTTGTTCACTTTTCTCTACAGATTCCTATGCACCCTCACAAATATGGCATTAAGAGGGCATACGGAAGCATATTTCTGCCTATATGTCTTTTCCTGAAGGTTTTACCATGGCTTTAGCAACTGATGAATAAAGCCTCCTAATGAGAAAACAACAAACCTTCTTTTTGATATTGCATACCCTTCTGCAGAATTTAATCTCTGTCGTCCAACACACCACCGTCTTATCAAAAGTGTCCTGAGTGTGTTTAGGCAGCATCTGATGAATAATAGGACAGTTTGGAGATTAAAAAGATCCTTAATCTGTATACTTATAAACTAAAGCCACTGATAAGCAGAACAATACAATTCCCGTAGAAATACACTCCCAGGAGTACCATTACGTCACATACACAATCCCAATCTACCAAGGTCGATGACAATAACAAACAGCATCCTGATTACATTTGTTTAGAACACTCCTGTTACGTCTGTTCATACAACTGTTTTCAACTGTCCGCTGGCGTGTCAAAATCTCTTATATACCTCATTCATAATTCGAGACTGTTCTGTAACAATCAAAAGAAATCGAATGATCTATCACCAGAACCTTCCAGACGGGAAAACCTATCTGGGCCGGCAAGTCCTTTATCTCGCGCTATATTTAACTGCAGGCTCTTTGTGTACACAAGCCGCGACAATATTCATATTCATCTTCATCTTTATTCATCCTATAGGCCGACCGTTGTATCTCCGGCTCTGACGTTTTGCGATTGCAAGAGGTGGAGAGGGGAGGTTAATAGTACCAACATACAATAATGAACAATTGTAAACATATCCTCAAAATTATCTTTAGAATGAAAATATAGGACAATATTAGCTTTAAAACACTGAAATACAACTTACAATTTCATTATCATGCAAGATATTTATTACAACACCACTCTATTCGAATATTTTGTTCACACACACTAACAGCATCTGTTGGTAGTACTGGGAATCTCTACATCCGGTGTTGTGGTCAGGAAGTTAAAACTGTCTGCTAGCGCCAATCAGCATTGTCGCTGCTATGCGTGACTCCCGAACCCAACACTGTGTTGCCAGCTTAAATTTGTTTCAGCCATGTGGTTTTAGCTGCTTGCGCTGGTAAACTCTCTTTGCTTATATTTTGCGTGCGTGAATTCCGATTTTTAATGTTCGTAAGTCCTATTATTATCGCTATTATAATAATATGGCTCCTGGTTCGTGTAATATGCAAGTACTGAAATATTTAAAATACGCATTATTCCTCTGCTTGAAATACCCGCTAAAGAACTGGCAATGGCCTTCTTCCTCATCTCGAGAAATTTCAGAGCCAGAGATAGAACGGCCGAACAGTAGATATCTTGTACAAGATAACGCACACGTCAAGCACAGTATAACATAGTAACAGGTAAAAAATATACAAAGGAATATGTGACTACAAGATATAGATAATGCAAAAATTTAAAAAAACAAAAATGTATGTATGTACTTCGAACATTGTTTTCTCTACAAACAAAAGACACTTGTTTGATGGAATTGACATCTATAATTGCATGTATTGTATTAAACAATGACCCTCACACTTAAATTCAGCAACTTTTTCAGGATTTTAAAATTACTGTATGGCAAGGCCTGAATTCACAGTACATCATTAGACACATTTCTTTGAAGAAATCAGAAAGCCATAAAAGAACATCTTGCCATCTTACAAGAAATTACCTACAAACTGATGTACATAGCGCTATTTACTCATATGTTGAACAAGAGAATTCAGATATGCATGCACTGTTTTGTGAAATGGTTAAATAACAGTGAAAAATGTCATCTTACAAGAAATTACCTACAAACTGATGTACATAGCGCTATTTACTCATATGTTGAACAAGAGAATTCAGATATGCATGCACTGTTTTGTGAAATGGTTAAATAACAGTGAAAAAATGTCATCTTACAAGAAATTACATACAAACTGATGTACATAGCGCTATTTACTCATATGTTGAACAAGAGAATTCAGATATGCATGCACTGTTTTGTGAAATGCACTGAATTCCAAATATGCAATTGCTTTTTTATCTCAAATATTATATTTATAGCTTTCTAAAATGTGAAGTGACTTTTGAAATAAGAACATTATATTTTTTCTGGCAAATTTAAGGTAAACTTGTTGAAATTGTTTATTCATTTAATGCTGTATTTTATCAAGTATGGCTTCACAGTATTTAAAAACAAATTTGACTATCAATGTTGTAAACCTTCCATGTTATGGATAGATGCACAGGCATAGTACCTATAGAACTGAAATTTGGTGAGGTGTGGATATCCCCACTTTAACCAGGCTGGAAACGCTTGCAACGGCTTCCGAAGCTATTCCCTCAGTAATATAAAAATGTAAGTGAGAAAGTGTTAAAAATCGACTACAAATAACTCTTCAATTAATTTTGACATCACTGTTATTAAATTCCTCCAATCACCCATAAGAATATTTGTTGTTTAGGAAATTGAGCTTGAGAATTGCATATAATATGAAAGGAAAGAACGATGCAACAAAATTTTTAAAACTCAAAGTATATTACCAATAATCTCTCTATATGTGTTTAAGTCTATTTCATTAATTTTATATGGATGATATAACATAACCTGTAATAGCAACTGGCATACTTATAATTTAAGAAAGGAGGATAATTTATTTGGAATTTCTACTACAATGGTAGCATACTGTACAATAAACTCCCACAAAGTTTAAACATACTAAATGCAAAGCAGTTTAAACCTATGCTTAAAAAAATCTTTTATTGAAAGATTCTTGTATAGAATAGACAAGTTATAAAATTAAAATTTTGTTATGTATCTGAATTTGTTATAGATATGTAAGTTAGTTTATGAAATGTTATATGATGTTTATAGTTGTTGCTCCACCATGCATTACCTTTTTTCCTGATGTAGGATCCATTTCTGAACCAAGTGGCATCAGAAGAATGTGGAGATGTGTGGATTCACCAGCTCCAAATGCAGCATACCAGAACGTGAAACAAATTTCATTATACCCCTCCGCATTTATGGAACCAGAAAGCAAATAAACTTCATTTGGTTGTTGGTTTGTTGTAAATATGTCAAAGAAAATGTATCCATCTGTAAAATGCAAAACTGAAATAATTTCTTGTGTTCTTATGAATACGGACATGAGCTAAGACCAAGCACATTAATAAACTATATATACTCCAGGCTAAGAGGACTAACAGACCCGCAGTATCCTTATGATCTATTATTCCCAGATCTAATGAAAACACCGTAATAATATTTTTCTGCATTTATTTAACTACTTTTACATTGTACATATGTACATATTGTGACTTTGTGGGTTCGTGAAAATCAAAAGTCGAGGCTTCAAATACAAAAACTGCACTTTATTTTCCTAGCAAATACATTCGTCACATCACAATTTGCTAGCTAACCTAAAACTCTTTATTTTCTCTCAAAACTATATTCAACTGTCCGTCGCTACCGGTAACGATTGGTTCCGAAGTTTTCCGAATCTCCACCGGCTTCGGCTTCGGCTTCGCAACTCTACCGCCAAGGCGACACTGCTCCCTCCTCAAGGCTGGTCGTCCCGAACAGCGCCTTCGTAGCGGGCCAGGCAATCCAGGTGTACCACCAACATCTTTCCTCGGGGCACCTTCTGGATGCGGTAGACCACGTCGTTAATCCTCCTCACCACACGGTACGGTCCTTGCCATGACTGCTGAAGCTTCGGGCAGCGTCCCTTGGTCCGGGTCGGGCGGTACAACCAGACCAGGTCACCTTGCTGGAACTCTTAGCTGTTGGCTTGCCTGTCGTATTGAGTTTTCATGCGGTCGCTCGCCTTCTGGATGTTCTGGCGAGCCATCTCGTGCATGTCGTGGAGGTGGTCCACCAGGTTCTCCACATCCCTCAAGAGTGACCCCAGGTCTGCGTCCGACAGCTGCTCCCTCCTCAGGCCTGCGCTATTCCAGCCATCCGCAGGCACTGCCGTGACTACTCGAACTGCTGCGGCACGCTCCTTCCCCTCCACTCTTGTGCACTGGCCGCACTCTTCTGGACAGGGTCTTCGGGACATGGCGTCAGCGTTACCGTGGCTCTTCCCTCTACGATGTTCCGAGGTGAAGTCGTACTCCTGCAGCCTCTGGACCCAACCTGCTGTCTGGCTTTCCGGTCGCACCATCACTATCACTTCGCTCCTCGCGGGGACAACCACGTCTTCGCTCAAGACGACCCTGCCAATTCCAAGGCGGTCTTCTGGTTGACGGAGTATAACCTCTTCTCTGTTGAGCCTCAGGACCTTCCTGCCGACGTCGACCGTCGCCTCGTGGTTCCTGAGGGCATCCAGTCCCAGAATCACCTCCTCAGCCACCTTCGCGACGAACACCCACAGACGCACGGCACTCCGTCCCAAGTTTAGCTCCAGCAGGGCGTCCTTCTCCACAGGCATGGTGTAGCCCAATGCTGTCACAAGCTCGTATGGTCGGCTCGGCTTTCTCGTCGGCAAACCCTTCGCCACGTCAGGTCTGATGATGGTCACGGCCGCCCCGGTGTCCACCAGCACGCGGCACGGCTTTCCTCTTACCCAGCCGTCCGCGATGAGGTTGTCATCCATCCGCCGGCTGACGGTGCGGATTGTCACTCGAGGGGATGGTGGTAATGGCCCCGACGTACCCCTCTCCACGCCGGGCCTTACTCGTTCTTCCTGCTGCCCTTCCTGGTGTGGGCAGTCTCTCCGCAGGTGTCCTGGCTGTCCACACCCCCAACACAGGCCACTAGGTGTTCGCCGGCGTCCCTCAGCTAGTCTTCTGTCTCCGGCGTAGCGGACACTCCTCGTTCTCGACGTCGGGATAGATGCTACCTTGGCTGCCTCCATCCTTAATGCCGCTGTCAGCGCCTCGTGGATGTTTTTATAATCGCCGAGCATTAGGCGCTGACGAATCTCCCGTGTCACGTACCCCGTCGACAAAATTGTAGGCGGCTTCCCGGGATACGAACTCCAGTGGCAGGTCAACCAAGGTCTTGCTAGCCAGCTGCTCGATCGCTATGGCGAACTCCTGCAGCGTCTCCCCGGCTGCTGCGACCTTGCCTTTAGCTGGCTGCGGTATGCTGCGGCTAACCGGTGGTTCCCGAAGCGATTCTCCAGGGCCTCCCAGATATCCTTGGGCGCCGCCGTCGTCTGCACCGCGTTTAGGATTTCCGCGGCCCGTCCCTGGAGGCTGGCTATTAACTGTGTGGCCTCCTCCTCCGGTGACCATCTGTTGTGCTTGGCCACTGTGTCGAACTGGCGGTGGAAGACCTCGAATGTTGACGCGCCGTCATATTTCGGAGGTTTGACGCGCGCCGATGTTTTGTCGCATCCCGGTGCGTCAGCTTTCAAATCCTTCAGTCTCCTGCCGACGACGTCCGCCACCATGGCGTTCAGGGACTTGACGCTGCTGTCGGCCTTTCCCTCCAGGTTGTTTACGCGGTTCGCGAGGTCTTCGACGTCTTCAACCATGGCGTTCAGGAACTTGGCGTTATTGTCGGCCTTTTCCTCTAGGTCATTGAAGCGGTTCGCCAGGTCCTCGACGCGCTCGTCCCTTGGCCCATCCGCTTGCCTAGCTCCGTCACGTCATCCCTCACGCCGGCCAACTGTTCCTCAAATTTGGCGGCGAGGATCTCGTTCGCCTCCTTCATTTCCGTGGCCAGACTGTCGTTCGCTGCCTTCATTTCTGTGGTCAATTCGGTCTTTATTTCTTTCAACTCTGCGGCCAGGTTGTTATTTGCCGCTTCTGTTTTTGTTGTTAACTCGTTCATCTTCGCGGCCAAGTTGTTATTTGCCGCTTCCGACTTCGCTGTTAATTCGTTCATCTTCTGCAAAAGCATTTCCAATTCCGATTCCATGGCCATAATGTTCGGCGATGTTGTTATCCCGCTTCCTGACACCAGTTGTGACTTTGAGGGTTCGTGAAAATCAAAAGTCGAGGCTTCAAATACAAAAAACTGCACTATATTTTCCTAGCAAATACATTCGTCACATTCTACCGGTAACGATTGGTTCCGAAGTTTTCCGAATCTCCACCGGCTTCGGCTTCGGCTTCGGCTTCTCAAGTCTACCGCCAGGGCGACACTATATTAATGTACTTCTAAAATATCAACCATAATTTCTTTCATTTGATATTGTTTCATGTTTAAACATAACCAATGATTAATTTCCATTAATTAACTCAATAACCAAGTTATCTGATTAGGCTAACAAGTCTTGAGCAAATGAAGTTTGGGGGGTTAAAGTGTGGAAGAAATTTAAGAAAATGTATTACATCAAATTAGTGCACGTTAATTTGGGAGAGATTGTCAAATGTATTATTTTGACTATATTATAGTTACTACCTATATATATGTATGTGCAAGATAAGTGCACATTAACATACACAGTAGTTATTTAGCTATTTTATTGTCAATTAATATATTTTTTATTCTTCAAAAAAATGTTAAACACATAACACACAATGTTAAAAGAAAAGTGGGATCTGAAAAGGCAGCAGCCGTGAAGATGTGTTGATAAGGAACACTCAAAGTAATTTAGAGTAAATGAAGCTAGAAGGAAGTTTAAAACTCAAGAAGCCAGCCTCTTCTTTGCTAACTTTATTCTCATAACAACATAAACAAATGTCAAGTTTATGGCTCCAGAATAATTGAAAATGAAGAAAGATTTAGATAATAATTAGAAAAGAGTAAATTATAAAGAAGATATCTGTAACAATAAATGAATTCTAATCTGGACCTATGCTGAACTTCATTTAATGTTCATGGTTCAAGTAGTATGTGGCACTTGACTAAACATTACATTTTTTAGTACAAAAGTGAATAGAGAAGATATTGACACATTGCTTCACTCACACTGTTTATTCACAGGACATGTTTCAAGAGCTCTTGCTCCTATCCTCAGCTGATACTCGATTAGTGTAAGTTGCAGTGGTTTCTTCTCTCTCCGTCTTGTCAATAAATGGCGTGATGTACTTGTCAAAGATGTCCGGTGGTGGAGTTTCAAAATTCATGACTCTGACGATTTTTGTTAATGAAAATTTTTTCCCATACGAAAAGGTCTATGGGGTGATTAACGTATTTTATTAGAGATGTTTCCAAATTGATGTCATGTCTAGTATTCAAAACATGAAAAGCCACTGCTGATTTTTCTGTTTCACCATTTTTAATGTTTCTTATATGTTCTTTAGTTCTGATGTTGAATTTTTGGGAGGGCCTTTTAACAAATTTCTGGTATTAAACCTATTTTGAGGTGCAAGAGTTATGTTGTGTTTTGAGAAGATTTTTTGGTATTTGTTATAGGCTGATGGGTGGAAGGTGAATTTTTTGAAACGTTTTTTCTCTTTTTCTCCTGTAGGTTCTAGGGTGGTGGTTTCTTTTATTTTCTTAGCTTTGTTGAGTCTGTTAATTGTTTTGTCCACTAAATTTGGGTTGAAACCGTTGGATATAGCTACTTTTTAATGTGTAGGTATTCTTCTTGATAATCTTCTCTGTTTAGTGGAAAGTTGATCATCTGAAAGATTAAACTGTTGAAAATGGCAAGCTGGTGTTGTTTTGGGTTGAAACTGTTGTTCTTAATGTAATTATCTGTGTGCGTCGGTTTCCTGTAAATACTAAAAGTGAGTTTATTGTTCATTTTTTTGATCTTGATGTCCAAAAAGGGGAGCACACCATACTCTTCTGTTTCCAATGTAAATTTTATAGCTGGATTTTGTATATTCAAAACTTTAACACCATCTTGTATGAGTTTTTTAGGTACTATTGCAAAAATGTCGTCAACATAGCGATACCACACTTTGAAATAATTTGGAAAAGTTTTTGTGATATGTGTTTCAAAAGCACTCATAAATAAGTCAGCCAAGAAGGGAGACAAGGGGTTGCCCATAGCTAGGCCCGTTTTTTGTTTATAGATCTGTCCATTAAAGCTGAAAAAATTTTGATTGATACAAATTTCTGTAAGTTGTGAAAGTCCTTCTATTTCTTCAGGTGTTACTTGTATTGATTCCAGCCATTTTTTGAGAAGTGGAATAAGCTCATTGGTAGGTATACTTGGATATAAAGAAATGATGTCAAAGGAAACTAAAGCATCTGTAGAGTTGATCTTTGTGTCCTTCAGGAGATTTAACAATTCAAATTCAAGAATTTGTTAAACTAGAAAACAATCCATTAAAGAAAGCATGCAAATCTGTGGAATTAGCAATTAAAAACTGTAAAATCATGACTAAAAGAGATAAATTGAACAATAGAATAGACAGTCCAAAAACAGCGTACATATACAGTTTACTCAAAATACATAAACCTGAAATTACCCTCAGACCAATAATTAATAACATTTATGCACCCACTTACCAACTATCAAAATGGCTGGTTCAAATCTTCAGATCCTTCACAAAATTTGAAGATTGAAGTATCAAAAACTCGTTTGAATTGTTAAATCTCCTGAAGGACACAAAGATCAACTCTACAGATGCTTTAGTTTCCTTTGACGTCATTTCTTTATATCCAAGTATACCTACCAATGAGCTTATTCCACTTCTCAAAAAATGGCTGGAATCATTGCAAATAACACCTGAAGAAATAGAAGAACTTTCACAACTTACAGAAATATGTATCAATCAAAATGTTTTTCAGCTTTAATGGACAGATCTATAAACCAAAAACAGGCCTAGCTATGGGCAACCCATTGTCTCCCTTCTTGGCAGATTTATTTATGAGTGCTTTTGAAACACATATCACAAAAACTTTTCCAAATTATTTCAAAGTGTGGTATCGCTATGTTGACGACATTTTTGCAATAGTACCTAAAAAACTCATACAAGATGGTCTTAAAGTTTTGAATATACAAAATCCAGCTATAAAATTTACATTGGAAACAGAAGAGTATGGTGTGCTCCCCTTTTTGGACATCAAGATCAAAAAAATGAACAATAAACTCACTTTTAGTATTTACAGGAAACCGACGCACACAGATAATTACATTAAGAACAACAGTTTCAACCCAAAACAACACCAGCATGCCATTTTCAACAGTTTAATCTTTCAGATGATCAACTTTCCACTAAACAGAGAAGATTATCAAGAAGAATACCTACACATAAAAAAAGTAGCTATATCCAACGGTTTCAACCCAAATTTAGTAGACAAAACTGTTAACAGACTCAACAAAGCTAAGAAAATAAAAGAAACCACCACCCTAGAACCTACAGGAGAAAAAGAGAAAAAACTTTTTAAAAAATTCACCTTCCACCCATCAGCTACCAAAAAATCTTCTCAAAACACAACATAACTCTTGCACCTCAAAATAGGTTTAATACCAGAAATTTGTTAAAAGGCCCTCCCAAAAATTCAATCACTACCAAAGAAAAACCAGGAATCTATGAGGTCAAATGTGAAACTTGCCCTAAAATTTATATAGGAAAAACAAAAAGAAATATTAACATCAGAACTAAAGAACATATAGGAAACATTAAAATGGTGAAACAGAAAAATCAGCAGTGGCTTTTCATTTTTTGAATACTAGACATGACATCAATTTGGAAACATCTCTAATAAAATACATTAATCACCCAATAGACCTTTCCGTATGGGAAAAAATTTTCATTAACAAAAATCGTCATAGAGTCATGAATTTTGAAACTCCACCACCGGACATCTTTGACAAGTACATCACGCCATCTATTGACAATACGCAGAAAGAAGAAACAACTACAACTTAACACTAATCGAGTATCAGCTGAGGATAGGAGCAAGAGCTCTTGAAACATGTCCTGTGAATAAGCAGTGTGAGTGAAGCAATGTGTCAATATATTCTCGATTCACTTTTGTACTAATTTGTGCTTCACTGTCCCTATGCTTCTTTCAAGTTTATACTTTGATTACATTTGTTTATTAATTAACAAGCTATTTGTTCACTTCCTCACTTTTTGGCTCATATAAAAATAACATAATATTTCTTAAAAAGGAACTCAATTTTTCTTGCAATTGTCCTACCGATAGATGTTTATTCGAATACCACCGTTTACAAGTTAAATGTAATAAATAAATAAATAAAGGTACTACATTTTCAATTGAGTTGTTTACATGGGAGTGCTGATACATAAGCCGGATTATATTAACTGGAAAATAAAATGTTTCAGTTAAATCATTAGTACATAAGCATAATGTAATCCTAAAAGCATTCATTTCTATGCATTAGATATCAGTTAGCCATTTAATTTCGTGTACATAACCAAGCTGCTCTTCTAGAATCACTTATCTTATTCTTGCTTTATTTCACTACAGTTATTTAGCTAAATAAATTGATGAGCGGATTCAGGACTGCGACGAGTGGGGCAGGGGCGAGAGGAGACAGAGGAGCCACGACAGTGTAGAGGGCAGAGCCCCAGATGGTCCCAGCAGTCCCGACCTACCGGAAGAGGATGTGGTTTACTCATCCTGCCATGCACCAACACTACCAGATGAGAGATAACAATGGAGATGAAATGGAGGGACCGCAAATTCGCCTGGCGGCTCGGGAAAACAGTCGAAAAAAACCCATGGGTCAGGTAGGTCGGCCACGGTTATCGAACCAGGGCCTTCCGAATGCGGGCCACAGCCATCCCACTCGATTATAATATTTGTAGTAGTTAAATGTTATTTAATTGCTATTTGCAGTTAAGCAATGGTGAAAACAGTTTTATAGTTTGGAATTATTTCATTTATGGTAAAAATTGCATTATTCAAAGTGTAAAATTATAATAAATTTGCTTTTGAATTTGGCTGGGAGTTCTCAGTTTTGTGGAATTAGGACAAAAGATATTATTTTGAGATAACCTTTTCTTATAAGCTAAGTAATACAAAACATCAATACTTACACATGCTATTCCTAAGTACAGAATAGGTACATGATGGAATATTTGGAGTGCTTCTACTCTTTATTTTACTAAGGTAGGATGCTGTATAAGAAATAATGATCCTGTGGATTTCTACGAGATGTCACTATATAGATCTGCCATTAATTCTGGTTGTCTTTCCTTTGATTTTGAGTTGGAAAGACAAATTTCTACATTTCTATTATCCTTACCTCACATTATTCTAACTGATGTGAACAGTTAAGGCACACATTACAGTTAATACACATTCTCTGTACTTTTTAGTGCAAATATTTATATCTTCAAATCGTTTAAAAAAATAAAATAAAAAAATACTAATTTAACTTGTATATATCGTCTGCAAAACAACATGAAATTAAAGAAAATTTAAAAGCAGTCAGAAACAATTCTCAAATGGATATTGTCTTGGCAGTAATGTTATGTTTTCTTTCTCAAAGTAAATTTGGTTCACAGCTAATTATGTTTTGTGTGCTACGTCTCTAAGTTACGTTTTTGGGACAAACTGATAGTGAGTAGATAAATTTTGGGGTTTGAGCAGTTCACTGTAAATCAACATTTAGCAAATAACTATGCTGTTTCGTTCCTCCAGATCACATATCAGCTCAGATGAAGAAGATAATTATGACCATTACGTGCATTGATTTGCCAGGCAGCTGAAGCATTTCACGTTTATATTTTTATGTAAATGTGTAGTGATTAATTGATTCCCTTTAAAAAAATCCAAATTGCAAATTGTAATAAATTCAAATAAAACCTGAAACTTTTCTGGCGACGAATGGATTCATGATATTTTTGAGCTTCGAGCCAGGTTAGACATCGACATTTCGGGAGCATCATCTTCAGGATCATCTAAGCTGTAAATGTTATTAAACACTATAATGGTATAACATTGTTCCAAATGTCCACCTCACAACGAACTGCTGGTGTACACAACGTCCGGCTTACTGTACAATGACGCACCTCACGCCATACAGAAATCCTGAAATGCATTGTTAAGGTCTCCTTTCAGTGTTGTGAGGGCCATGAAGCGTTTCCGGACACACCTTGTAACATAATATATTTATTGCGTACGTATTGTGATTATGTACCTGAAATTATGCCTCGTATTTTTTTTTAAACATTGTGTATAGGTAAACTTCCAAAATGGCGGACGAGTGAAAAGTAGGGCGATTGTCGCATCTGTTTTCTGTGCATTGTTTAAGTAATATTTGTAACCTAGCGTAAAAACAAGTAAAATACAGTGCATCAAGCCAAGATATAGTGGTTTAAATAAAGGTGAAAGGAATATCACTCAGAAATAGCCGCAAAAGGTGATTATATAAACATCACAGAAATGCGTGATGCAACTACTCCAAAACGACATGAGGAACATTCAGAAGCTAGCTAAAAAAGAGCTAAGGAAAATAAACATCTTTCAGATCGTCTAAGCAGTATGAATACCAGTGCAGTGAAAGTAAGCGTTGAGAGATACAGAAATGAGCTAAGTACAAAAGACAAAATGATTTTTCTTCTACATAGTGATATAGAACGATTGACGGAAGCAAATATGAAACTAGAAGCAGCTAATGAACGTCTTGAAAAGGAACTTTGTAGCCTAAAGGAAACTCAATTCTCTGCGGCGACTCCTTGGCGAAAATGTGTAAAATCAAAGCAACGCTCTCGCAAGAAGCAACGTCCAACAAATGCAAAATGTTAGGTGAATCCAATGGTGGCGATTACACTCATTTGTGTAGTATTTTAGCCTCTGTTAGAAGGCCTAGGCTTCTGCTATACACCAAAGAACATTGTTCCGGACAAGTCTGCGACAAATAAAGTTGTGATCCGAGAGAAGAAAATAGGAGAAGAAACGGCTACCCAGTGGTGAATGATAAGGCATAAGATACGTGACTCAATATTGAAACATGTGGTAGAGGAAGATGCATTGGTGGAAGTGTAGAGAGGTATCAAATCCTCGCTGCTTAAGGATAACATTGATCAACTCAGTACACCAGAGGCCCACAAACTGGACACTGTAGTACAAATGACATCCGGAGGAATAATTCTGCAGAAGTATACGACACCGTGAGAGCAGCAAAGAAGAAGTTCCCTGCAAAAGCTGTAGTGGTGAACAGTATAACAAAAAGAAGAGATAAATGTCCTGTGTTTATACAAGATGTAAACGCAAGTATTCGATGGGCGTGTAATGCTCTAGGAGCCATACTTTGTGACGTTAACAAGTACTTAGATGTAGGACTCCATTTAAACCGTAAAGGGTCATATTACCTAGAGAAAATCATTACTAAAGTAATTCAAATGTGCAAGAAACAGGGAAACGATCAGTGTGTCTAGATGGTGAGCTGAAGCTTGAAGTCACGTTACAAGAATGTCCTCAAGCTAAGGTGAGGGGTGCTACTGCAACTACAGGTATGAAGTTAACCCTCTTACACTTAAACATGCAATCTCTCAAAAATAAAACAGATGAGTTAGAAGTACTACTGGCCTCGCAATTCAATCAGGTTCACTTTTTATGCCTGAGTATTGGATGCATGAATATGAGGCTTCATTATACAAAGTTAGAGGTTTTGGAATTGGGGATATATATTGTAGGAAGTTATTTAAAAATGGGGGAGATGCCATACTAGTCAAAGATGACATATCGCAAAACAGATTGCACACTGCCATTGAAACAAATGGTAAGAAAAGTAAAGTAACACTTGCTCCAGATAGTTGCATAAAAACATTTTTAGGAAACGTTTGAGACACTACTTGCTACTCTGAAAAATAAGACAAATAGATTAGTAGTATGTGCGGACTTCAACTTAAATTTTCTGTCAAAAGATAACTATGTGGCAGAAATTCTATCCATTATTCAGAAACAAAATTTGAAAGCGACAATTAACTGTTTCACTCGCATAACAGCTGCCTCTAAGACATGTCTTGATCAAATTATGACCACTTACAAATTCGAGAATATTGACCATAATGAGGTGCTATTGCACATGCAAATCAGTCTAGAATCTGAGTCATCAGAACCAATATCATATAAGAGAACTTAGAGCAAAGAAAATTGGGATAACATACTAAGTTCAAGTTGTCTTGATAGAAAATGTGATCTTTTCCTGAAAACATTGAAACATTGCTTCAACATTGCCTTTTCAATCAAAAGGGTGAAAAAAGTAAAAATAAAACATATGGTTGGTTCACAAAAGGGATCCTAACATCCTGTAGAAGAAAAAGACTGCTTAGCCAAACAAACAAAACCGCAACTAATGAGAATTTTAAACAGTACTACAAAATGTATATATTAACACTTAGGACAGTAATTAATGAAGCCAAAAAGCAGCATAATAGTAGGTTTATTTTAAATGCACCTAATAGAAGTAAAGCCTGTGGTAAATAGTAAAGAAAGAAACAGGAACAACTAAATCACGCTCACTGGTGTCCAGAAACCAACTGATGTTGCGAATGCTTTTATGAGCCATTTTTCAAACATGGTTGGAAATTTAAATTCCTCACAACCCTCACCTGAACAACCTTAATATGTAGGTAAGGAAAATATACACTCAAATTATCTGAACCAAGTAACGGAAAATGAAATTACTAATATTGTGAAAAATCTAAAAAAACAAACATTCATGTGATTCAGATGGTATTCCAGGTTCGGTAATTAAAACTTGTGTAGAATACATTGCTGTACATTTAGCAGATATATGTAATGCTTCATTAAGCTCTGAAATTTTTCCCCGGATATTCAAAACCGCTAAAGTAATTCCTATCTTTAAAAAAGGAGACAGAAATAATCTTGAAAATTATAGACTTATCTCACTCTTGTTTGTATTCTCAAAGATACTCGAACGAATAATGTACAATAGAGTGATATCTTTTCATGAAAAATGTGAAGTATTCACCCCTTCTCAGTTTGGTTTCCGAAAGGGTAAGTCCACAATTAAGGCATTACACTCGTTTGTAAATGATAACCTTGAAGCAACCGATCACATTCAGCGAGCTATTGGTGTCTTTCTAGACCTATCAAAGGCGTTTGATGCAGTTAACCATAATATTACTGCACAAATTAGGTAAAGTCTGCATTAGAGGTATAGCCAATGCTTGGTTTGAGTCCTATCTCAGTCAAAGGAAGCAGTATGTCGAAGTAAATGATAAGCATTCTACTTCAGCACCTCTAAAAGATAGAGTTCCACAAGGGTCAATTCTGGGGCCCATTCTGTTCCTAATATATATAAATTACTTGTCATCAAATCTCAAAGAAGCACAAATAACTGTTTGCAGATGATACTACTGTAATACTTAAAAATCGTAATCTCTATACCCTAGAAAATGACATAAATAAATAAAAAATATATAATTCTACATGAATGGCTGGTACGAAATAAGCTCCATTTAAATATAAATAAGACAACTCTTATTAACTTCAGTCCTGGTAAAGTATCTAATGAACTGCAGATTTGCATTAATACTCACTCCATAAAGGAAGCTAAAGGAACGAAATTCTTAGGAGTGTGTATAGATTTGGAACTAAAATGGAATGCACATACTTATTATCTAGCCAGTAAACTGTCCAAAATCTGTTTTGCATTCAGAGTAGCAAGTAAAGTTTGTACCACAAGTGTGCGAAAAGCTATGCACTTTGGATGTGTTCATTCAATTCTATCTTTCGTCATTCCAGTATGGGGCATGTCCACAAATTTTTATGTCATCTTTAAATTACAAAAGAAAATACTAAAAATAATTAAACAAGTGTCTATAAGAACACCTAGTAGGATAGTATTTAAGGAATTAAAAATTTTGCCTCTCCCTACCATATATATTCTGGAAACACAATGCTTCATCCACAAAAATAGAAATCTTTCAAAACAAATGACATGTATCACACACACAACACCAGATCATTAAATTACTTACATACCACATTCTGTCGCAGTAGCATTACTCACCATGGGACTAGCCTATACAATACATTACCTGGACATTTCATTCCTGTTCATTAACAGAAGCACTCTTAAAACATGTACCTTTTAGCATCCAGGAATTTAAAGACATAAATTTGTAATAACTTTGTAAATATTACTTCTTGTATAAGCTACTTCATATTGTACATACGTTGTATATAGTATTATGTTACATAACTATGTAGTATTACTGATGAAGCCATCATTTATGTATGAATCAAAAGGTGAATAAAGTATCTTATCTTATCTTAGAGCAACATGGAGCTCGAGCTGGTGGAACATGCTACAAGAAATACTACAAACTTTGATGGTGAAGTTTTAGCTATTTATCTTTCACTCCAAAACAGTCTTATTATTGCTTTTTGTTCTTTGATTCTTCTTTTTCCATGGGTATGTTGACTAGTTTGTGTGTAAGGAATAAACATTTAGATGATGCATTAAAATTACTCAATCTGCAAGAAAGAACTATAAAATTAGCCCGCCTCGATAGCGTAGAAGGTAGCAGGTCTGCCTCACGTTAAAGAGGTCCAGAGTTCAAGTCTCGGTTAGGGTGAGCTATCTGGATAAGGTTTTTTCCGGGGTTTTCCATTATCCTGAAAGGCGAATGTCGAGTAACTCTAAGCTATATGGACCCCGCGCACATTTGAGCATCATTTCACCCATTTCATTCATCGTCCGATATCACTTAACGTTGGAGGGCGTAAATTACAAACAAAAAATTCACAATAGAAAAGGAAATCAATGGACAACTCTCTTTCTTGGATCTAAATATCATCAGGAATGACACAAAAATAAAATTGGAATTTACAGGAAACCAACACATTCAGCAAATTACATAAAAAATAATAGCCACAACCCAATTACACATAAACATGCAATAATAAACAGCCTTACACACAGACTAGTCAACATACCCATGGAAAAATAAGAATATTTCAAGGAACAAAAAGCAATAATACACATAGCAGAAGAAAACGGATACAACAAAAGTTTGGTGTTGAAGAAAATTAGAAAATCTAAACTAAAGAAAACCATTAAGGAAGCAACCACATTTACAAAAGAAAAAGAAAGCAACAGCATATTCAGTTCATCCACATATCACCCAAAAACAGTTAAAAATTTAAAAAGATCTTCAAGGAACAAAATATCACCCTGGCTCCTACTAATGGACACTCAATTTTAAAATTGCTAAATTCAAAAACAAAAGATTTAATCCCATCAGTTAACAGATCCGGAGTATACCAGATAAGTTGTAAGAATTGTGAAAAATGCTACATAGGTCAAAGTAAAAGAAATCTAAAAACCAGAGTCAAAGAGCACTTTAGAAACATCAGATTGAAACAAGAAGATAAGTCAGCAGTAGCATTTCATTTTTGGAATGAAAGCCATGACGTTAATCCAAATCCAAAATTATTAAAAGGAGTGATAAACCAAAATAAATTGACAACATGGAAGAACATATTCACATGGAAAAATAAGGATCGCGTAATGAACTTTGAAATCCCACCAGTAGATAATTTGACAAAGAGGTTCATAGTTCCACCACCAGAGAGAGCAGACAACAAAAGATGCCAGTTGGAAAGAGATTGAAAATGGAGGCGAATGCCTTTGAAACTAGTCTCTCATTAATATTGTGACTTTGTGGGTTCGTAGAATTAAAAGTCCAATAGCTCAAACTCAAAATGTTCTTTATTTCCACGGAATTACAGTCGGAACACTTGCCCATTACATAGAATTACTTAGCGCACACAATTACAATCCACCAGTTCGTCTGCCACAGGTCCACGGCACGCTCACAAATACGTACAACTCCTCTGATAAACGTACAACGTCTTCCAGTTCGTTCGCTCACTCGCCGTTTCTCACGGCTGCTCGCCTAGAACCGAACTGACTCGTCAACTGCAGCCCCTTTTTATCGGAATATCGCAGTTTCTTGAACTCTCGCGTTTCAGCGAAACACCCCCAAGGTTCCAGACGGAAGGGGGAGGGAAAAAGACGGTCAGTGATGTTTTTCCAACCATCCCTTCGTTAGCGCTATAAGACAAATGGGTAGGCAGGCGTGGTCGAATGCCTCCCGGCACGCTGTACTGCCTTCCGCTAATTGGGTGACACTGCTCTCTCCTTAAAAGCTGGTGGTCTCGAACAGCACCATCGTAGCGGGCCAGGCGATCCAGGTGTACCACCAACATCTTTCCTCGGGGAACCTTCTGCATGCGGTAGACCACGTCGTTAATCCTCTTCACCACCCGGTACGGTCCTTGCCATGGCTGCTGAAGTATCGGGCAGCGTCCCTTGGTCCGGGTAGGACGGTACAACCAGAGCAGGTCACCCTGCTGGAACCCTTGGCTGTTGGCTTGCCTGTCATACCTGGTCTTCATGCAGTCGCTCGCCTTCTGGATGTTCTGGCGAGCCATCTCGTGCAGGTCGTGGAGGTGGTCCACCAGGTTCTCCACATACTCGGTCGCTGGCTGTTTCGCTTCCGGAGGGCTTCCAAAAGCCAGGTCACAAGGGAGGCGTAACTCTCGGCCAAACATTAAGCTGGCTGGCGTCATCCCAGTTGTGTCTTGTGTAGACGAGCGGTAGGCCAGCAAGAACAGTGGCACCTTGACGTCCCAGTCTCGCTGATGGCTGGCCACGACCTTCCTCAGGTGTTCCTCTAAGGTCTTGATGTATTTTTCGACCATGTGATCCGACTGGGGATGTAGAGGCGTCGTGCGGTTCTTGTTCACGCCAAGCATTTGTAGTGCCTCCTCCATCAGGTTGAACTCAAAATTGGTGCTCTGGTCACTGTGCAGCTTTAACGGTACACCAAATCGGCAGAAAACGTGCTCCACGAGGCAGTCTCTGAATGTCTTTGCCTCTTGGTTCGGGATGGCATACATCTCCGGCCACTTGGTGAAGTAATCCACGACCACCATCAGGTACTTGTTGCCTCGGTCGGACATCGGAAATGGTCCAACTATGTCGACGGCGATCCGTTCGAATGGCGCTCCGACGTTATACTGCTGCATGCGACCCCGGCTCCTAGTCTGGGGGCCGCGATTCGCCGCGCACACGTGACATTGATGGCAGCATCTCTCAGCGTCTGCTCGGAGCTTCAGCCAGTAGTAGCGCTGTCGTAGTTTGAAATCGTCCGATTCACTCCCAGGTGTCCTCCTGAAGTACCGGCGTGCACTTCCTCCAAGACGTTCGGGACCTTACTCCGGGGAAGTACCAACTGTTCACTCTGCGACTTCCCATCGGGTGATTCTCATACCCGGAACAGCCCCCGTAGGGGAAGGGATCCGTCCCTTTCAGCTGCCAAAGTGCGGGCGGTGCGGACCCTTAGCACTCGTGGTACCTCTGACGTTACTAAAGGAATCTCGGGCCAAACAGCCGAGCCCATCCTTTGGGAGTTGTTCGGATTGGGATGGACTCGAGGGGGGAGTGTGTTCCAGAAAACCGTGGGAATCGGGTACGTCTTCGGACGGGTTTGAGGGAAACCATTAAGTGTCCCGGGTACTAGTCTTCAAAGCTAGTAGAAGGTGTGCTAGATCACCAGGCGGCCCCACCGAGGTTTTTCGGTAGTCTTCACCTTGAGTGTTGACGCTCGTAAGTGGCGTATCCACTTCCATCCCGTCTTGAGTCCATAGGACCAGATGGGGGGCTTGTTAGTCTCTAGGTCTTGCCCTATGGAAAGCACCTCGGAGGACGCCGAGCGCCCTTTGGGACAGCTCGGATACTCCCTAGTTGATGGAGGCCCGGGTACAGTTCCTACGGCTTCAGGTCTAATGGGAGTAGAACCTCTGGGCTAAACCCGGAACAGCACGCCCTCTCTTGTCTCCAATGAATCCCATTGGGCCCAGTAAGACCTGTAGGTGGCGCTCCTCGGTGCGATGTCCTCCCAGGTTGGTCTTGTACCTGCCTCCACTTCCCTCAAGAGTGGCCCCAAGTCTGCGTGCGCCAGCTGCTCCCTCCTCAGGCCTGCGCTATCCCAGGCATCCGCAGGCACTGCCGTGACTACCCGGACTGCTGTGGTACGCTCCTTCTCTTCCACTTTTATGCACCGGCCGCACTCATCTGGACAGGGTATTTGGGACATAGCGTCTGCGTTAACGTGGCTCTTCCCTCTGCGATGTTCCGAAATGAAGTCGTACTCCTGCAGCCTCTGAACCCAACGGGCTGTCTGGCCATTCAGGTTCTTAAAGCTGAATTGCCAGGTTAGGGCGGAATGGTCAGTCCTCAGGTGGAATGGTTGACCGTACAGGTACTTGTGGAAGTGCTCCATGGTCTTTACTACCGCCAATAATTCTTGCCGGGTGACGCAGTAGTTCTTCTCTGCCTTGAAATGAAATGTGTAGTGTTTAACGCCCGCTTTTCATGCATACGGCACCGCAGGCGATGACACTGATGATACATGAGATGAAGATGGAGCACCGGTGGAATGAGATGGCGGGGGAAACCGTAGATCCCGGAGAAAATCCGCCCAAGCGCCGTGTTGTCCACCACAAATCTCACTTTGCGGTCGCCTGGGATCGAACCCGGGTCGCCTTGATGAGAGCCAAGCGGTCTAACCACTGAGCGACGGCGCGGCCTTTCTTTCTTCTCTGCCTTGGATAGCGTCTTGCCCTAGTAGGCTATCACCCGCTCATGGCCGTCCTATATCTGTGATAGGACGCCTCCAATGCAATGTTCGCTGGCGTCGGTGTCTACAATGAAGGCGCCACCTGGTTGTTAAAATCCCAAAATTGGAGCACTGCCCAGGGTCTTCTTCAAATGCTGGAAAGCGTCTTCAGCGTCCTCCGTCCACACATAAGGCCGGTGTTCCTCTGTAAGGCGGGTGAGCGGTTTGGCGATGTTGGAGAACGCCTTTATGAAGCGTCGGTAATAACTGCAAAGCCCCAGGAAACAGCGCAACTTCTTCTTATCCTTTTGGCGACGCCAATCTCTCACAGCCTGTGTCTTCTCCGGGTCTGTGGCCACTCCGGTTTCTGAGACTATGTGGTCCAAGCACTTAAATTCCTTGCGGAAGAACTGGCACTTCTTCGCGTTCAGCTTCAAGTTGGTTGCCTGCAGTCTCTGTAGCACCTCACTCAGATTCTCGAGATGGTCTTCAAAAGTCTTACCGACGATGATGATGTCGTCCAGGTATACCAGGCAGGCGTCGTAGGTCAGTCCTCTCCTCACTGACTCCATGAGGCGTTGGAAGGTAGTTAGTGCGCTGCAGAGGCCATAGAGCATAACCGTGAACTGCCAGAGCCCTTGGCCTGTCGATAATGCGGTCTGCTCCTTGTCTCTCGGGTCTACAGCTGCCTGCGAGTAGCCCGACTTCAGGTCCAGGGTCCAGAACCATTGCGCACCAACTGGCGTGTCCAGGGTGTCGTAAATCTGGGTATAGGGGAGGCAGTCGCTCCGGGTGACAGCGTTCAGCTTCCTGTAGTCCACGCGTAAGCATAGCTCGCCGTTCCTCTTTGTCACCAAAACTACAGGGGAACACCAAGGGCTGTCAGGCTCTTCAATCACTCCCATGGATCACATGTCCTCCAGCATGTCTCGTACCGCCTCTGCTTCGCTAGCGAAAAGCGTCTATGTGGTTGCCGAATAGGCCGGGCATCCCCAGTGCCGATGCCGTGAAGCACTCTGTCCGTGCGGCCGTAGTCACTGTCGTCTTGGCTGAAGACGCACTGGTATCGCCTCAACAGTTGTCGAACTTTCTCCAGTCGTTCTGCGGTCAGGTGGTTGGCCTCCCTCTCCAGTAAGCCTTCTAGTCAGGGCCCCAGGTCATGCGTCGGCACGGCTCCTGTGTTTTGTCGATTGCTGTTACGCTTACCACGGGCTCGCACGTTCCCTAAGTCCGTACCAGCCTGCACGTCGTGATCCGTGTCCGTTGGATTTAGCAGTCTCACTGGCACCCCCTCTCAGCACGGCAGCAATGCCCTGGCTACACATAGTCCGTGCACAGGTGTCTTCTGGTCCAGTATCATGTTCCTGGTTCTCTGGCCTTCCAGTCGCGCCGTCACCACCACCTCTCTCCTCGCGGGTACCACCACGTCTTCGTTCACGACGACCCTGCAGATTCCAATGCGTTCTTCGGATTGATGGAGTGTAACCTCTTCCCCGTTGAGCCGCAGGACCTTCCTGCCAACGTCGACCGTCGCCTCGTGGCTCCTAAGGGCATCCCGTCCCAGAATCACCTCCTTAGCCACCTTCGCGATGAACACCCACAGACGTACAGCACTCCGTCCCAAGGTCAACTTCAATAGGGCCTCCTTCTGCACAGGCAAGGTGTCGCCCGATGCCGTCACAAGCTGGTATGGTCGGCTCGGCTTTCTCGACGGCAAACCCTTCGCCACGTCAGGTCTGATGATGGTCACAGCCACCCCGGTGTCCACCAGCACGCGGCACGTCTTTCCTCTTACCCAGCCGTCCGCGATGAGGCTGTCATCCATCCGCTGGCTGACGGTACGCAGTATCGCTCGAGGAGATGGTGTGGACGGCGCCGGCGTGCTCTTCGCCACGCCGGGCCTTACTCGTTCTTCCGGCTGCTCTTCCTGGTGTGTGCAATCCCTCCGGGTTTTCGAGCCGTCCACACCCCCAACACAGGTCACTAGGTCTTCGCCGGCGTACCTCGGCTGGTCTTCTGGCTCCAGTGTAGCAGACACTCCTCGTTCTCGACGTCGGGATAGCTGTTACCTTGGCCACCTCCAACCTTAATGCTGCCGTTACCGCCTCGTGGATAGTTATGTAATCGCCGAGCATTAGGCACTGACGAATCTCCGTGTCTCGTACCCCGTCAGCGAATGAGTAGGCAGCTTCCCGGGATACGAACTCTGGTGGGAGGTGGAGTAGGACCTTGCTAGCCAGTTGCTCAACTGCCAGGGCGAACTCCTGCAGCGTCTCTCCTGGCTGCTGTGACCTTGCGTTTAGCTGGCTGCGGTACGCTGCGGCTAAGCGGTGGTTTCCAAAACGATTCTCCAGGCCCCCCAGATGTCCTTGGGCGCCGCCGTTCTCTGTACCGCGTTCAGGACTTCCGCAGCCCGTCCCTGGAGACTAGCTATTAGCTAAGCGGACTCTTTCTCTGGTGACCACTTGTTGTGTTTGGCCATCGTGTCGAGTTGACGGCGGCAGACTTCGAAAGTTGTTGCGCCGTCGTATTTAGGAGGTTTGACGCGCGCAGATGTTGTGTCGCGTCCCGACGCGTCGACCTTTAAATCCTTTAACCTCCAGGTGACGACGTCCTCCAGCATGGACTTTGCGTTGCTGTCAGCCTTTCCCTCCAGCTCGTCAACGCGGCTCGCCAGATCTTCGACGCGCTCGTCCACTTGACCCATCGGCTTGCCGAGGTCTCTGACGTCATCTCTCACGCCGGTCAGCTGCTCTTCGAACTTTACGGCGAGGGCCTCGTTTGCTGCATTCATCTCCGTGGTCAATTCGGTCATCTTCTCGGAAAGGCTATCGTTCGCCGTTCTCATTTCTTTCAGGTCCACGTCCAGGTTGTTGTTAGCCATTTCCGTCTTTGCTGTTAATTCGGCCTTCATTTCTTCCATCTTCTCAGTGATGTGGTCGTTCGCCGTCTTTATTTCTTTCAGTTCCGCTGCCAGGTTGTTGTTTGCCGTCTCCGTTTTCGTTGTTAATTCGTTCATCTTCGCGGCCAAGTTGTTATTTGCCATCTCCAACTTTTCTAATATCTGTGCCAATGCAGCCTCCATCGCTGTAATATCCCACTTACTGACACCAGTTGTGACCTTGTGGGTTCGTAGAATTAAAAGTCCAATTGCTCAAACTCAAAATGTTCTTTATTTCCACCGAATTACAGTTGGAACACTTGCCGCTTACAGAGAATTATGCAGGGCACACAATTACAATTCGCTAGTTCTCCTGCCACAGGTCCACGGCATGCTCACAATTACGTACAACTCCTCTGGCTCACGTACACCGTCTTCCAGTTCCTTCGCTCACTCGGCGTTCCTCACGGCTGCTCGCCAAGAACTTAACTGAGTCGCCAACTGCAGCCCCTTTATATAGGAATATCGCTGTTTCTGGAAGTCTCGTGTTTCAGCGAATCACCCCCAAGGTTCCAGACGGCAGGGGGGGGGGGGGAAGAGACGGCCAGTGATGTTTTTCCAACCATCCCTTCGTTATAAGACAAATGGGTAGGCAGGAGTGGTCGAATGCCTCCTGGCCCTCATCCAGCCACCAGTTGGACGCACCTTCCGATAATTGGGTGACAATATAAACAAGTAAGTGACGAGTATCAATAAACCAACTACAAATAATTTTTGTGATTCTTTAAACTAATTTTACTTGTCACTTAAAAAGTTAGTATGGCATTAGCATAAACTATACCCAGAGAAAACATGACTGGTTCGTAAACCTTGCAATAGCATTTATTTTCTCATAGGTCTCTATTGTACATACTCATTTCAACACAACTTAATTCCTCTATAGCTTTATAATTCTGGCACTGACTAACTGGCTGCTTACTCACTTAACCACTCTGCTATTCAAGTCTGAGAAACAACTGTTCTAAAAATGGTAATGTCTGGGACTGGAAGGCAAAATCAAAGCCTCTCTAATTGACTAGTGGCAGAAGAGGCTACATTATTTTGCTAGGTTCACAGTGTTGTCACATACCTCACACATGCTTAATACCTATCACTGCAGTTACTGAAACAAACATTACATCTGGCAGTATGGGTGACTCATATGTACTCTCATATATTCATTTCATAGTAAACAGATCCACTAACAGAGCAAATAAACAGTACAAGTTCCTCTTCCTCTTCTAGCCCAACTTGTCTTCTTGTAGTGGCTAGACAGTGGCGTAGTACTCTGTGAACTAGTGAAGCATTTGCTTGCAAGTGTATACAGATGGTCATGCTCAGGCTGTAACTACCTGTAGTTGTTTTAATGCATAAGGGAAAACAGCACACTCCATGTGCAGTATACCTATGGAAAAATGCACAAGCCTCCTTCCTTTAGTCATTACCTAGTCTATGCAAAGCTGCCAAAATACCTTTGAGGCCTTTTGCTGTCACAAACTTCATACACACTATGTATTTAGTATATGATGGTATGTAGGATGAGATGTGTAAATCTATTCATTAACTTTATACAACCGAACTAGTTTTATCTTAGAACAATTAGGTTTACAGAAGGGCTCTGTATGTGATTCATATGAGAAGGCCCATTCTAAAACTTACTAAGCCCATTGATATTGTCACCCAATTAACGGAAGGCAGGACCAACTGGCAGCTGGGTAGGGGACAGGAACCTTACAGGCCACGCCTACCCATTTATCTCTGTGGCACTGACTGTGTATCACTGTACGTGTATCAGAGGAGTTGTACATAATGGTGAGTGTAGGATGGACATGTGACAGACGAACTGGTGAATTCTAATTGTGTGCGCTGAGTAATTCTATGTTATCGGAAAGTGTTCCAACTGTAATTCGGTGGAAATAAAGAATATTTTGAGTTTGTGCAATTAGACTTTTAATTTCATGACCCACAAAGTCACAATATAAATAGTCTGTGAGAGAAGAAAAACTGTTTTTACATTATAATTAAAAGATAAATTAATAAGTATTACTTAAATTATTAAGTAATAAAAGTCTATTTATCAGAATTTATTCTTGCTTGAAATCACATATACATAAAATTGTCCTGAAATTCAAAAAATATCTTAAACATCAGGTGGTTTGACATATGTAAGAAATAAAAAAATTATTATTTCAATTTTGTATAAGTTCAATCAAAATGATTAAGCAAGTAAGATAGCACTGTTTGATTTACTCCTCACAAAGGTTGTATTTTATTCAATCAAACTGAAGTTGTACAATTATTACAAATACTTTTGAATA
>CM060948.1:9512802-9517802 GCA_030765055.1 Mantis religiosa
GTTGTGCAACTTTTGTCTTTCAAGGTAAGAGAAAACCTGAGATAAAACCCTAATCAGGTAACTCACCGTGACTAAGATTCGAACTCGGGGCCTCTTGAATGTGAGGCAGACACGCCACCATCTACCCTACCGCAGCGGGCCAGGGTCTTATCAGCCATCACTCATAAATACGTAGACCCCAAGGAGAGCCAGAAAGTTTGGATGACACTGCTCCTCACTGGCCACAGTTAGAGACTGGTTTTAGGAAATTCAAATGATGAGGCTTGTGCAAGTAAGCCACAAACTGCAGTTGTACCCAAAAACATCAAAGCTGTGAGGAAAATCCTGAAAGGAGACCCATATATGTTGTTCTTTGAGATAGAGAAGACATTAAACTTTGGATCAAGAGTAGAACAGACAATTATGTACGAACATCTTGGTCTCACCGATCATCAAAAGCAGTCCGTGTGGATTAGTGCAAATTTATGCTAAATGAGTACGTAAAATATGAAGCTACCAACAGTGAAGCAAACAAATATATTCAAATACAACAATTTGTAACTTGAAACTTAGTTTATCTTACAAGAAATGATGACACTTTTCTTATAAATTGAACAGGATCGCAATTTCATGAAACTTTATTCACATGAGACTCTTTCACTTCATGTAAAAAAAACTTCACAACATTGTGATCCTGTTCAATTTATAAGAAACTTTTCGTCATTTCTTACAAGATATGTGAAATTTTAAGTTACAAATTATATATATATATATATATATATATATATATATATATATATATTATACTAAATAATTTAATTCTGGCGTTAGTAGGGACACATATAATATTGTTACCCAGGCGGCAGACTCGTGATGCCGATCAATAAATGATTGCCGGTGGAGAGAGGGGAGACAGAATGGGTACCCCTCCTCCTGCCACTCGAAGTGACACGAAGCTTCGAGAATGTTTTACCCCTCCATAAAAGGAGATTCGGGAAACTTCGGGCCGATCAATAGCGGAAGTGACAGTCAGTTGAGAGGAGCGAGTTTTGGCGTGCGGTGTGTAAGTAGCGTCGAGGGTACGTGCAAAGACGAACTGGCAAAATTTAATTGTGTACATTAAATTGTAATTGTGATATTGGAATAAGGTGGAAATAAAGAAAATTTTGAGTGGTGTAACTGAACTTTTTAATTTCACGAACCCACAAAGTCACAACTGCCGTCAGGAGTGGGATAACGGCCATGGAATCGGCACTGGAAAATTTTTTACATAAAATGGAAGAAATGAAGGCCGAAATAACAGCGAAGACGGAAGCGGCAAATAACAACCTGGCCGCGGAACTGAAACAAATGAAGACGGCCAACGACAACGTCGCCGAGAAGATGGAAGCGGCAACCAACAGCTTGGCCACAATGACAGCAAAAATGGCCGAACTGACCACAGAAATGAGAGCAGCAAACGACGGCCTGGCCACGGAGATGAAAGCGACAAACTAGGCCCTTGCCTTGAAATTCGAAGAGTAGCTTTCCGGCGTAAAAGAGGACGTCACTGAGTTAGGCGAGCCCGTCGAAGACCTGGCGAGCCGCGTTGACGAGCTGGAGGGAAAGGCTGACAGCAACGCAAAGTTCCTGAACGCCATTGTGGAGGACGTCGTCGGCAGGAGGTTTAAGGATTTGAAGGTCGACGTACCGGGACGCGACGCAACATCGGCGCGCGTCAAACCTCCGAAATATGACGGCGCTTCAACGTTTGAGGTCTTCCGCCGCCAATTCGACGCAGTGGCCAAGCACAACAAATGGTCACCAGAGGAGGAGGCCACCCAGTTAATAGCCAGCCTCCAGGGTCGGGCCGCGGAAATCCTAAACGCGGTACAGACAACGGCGGCGTCCAAGGACATCTGGGAGGCCCTGGAGAATTGTTTTGGGAACCACCGCTTAGCCGTAGCGTAACGCACCCAGCTAAAGGAAAGGTCACAGCAGCCGGGGGAGGCGCTGCAGGAGCTCACCCTGGCAGTTGAACAACTGGCTAGCAAGGCCCTAGTCGACCTCCCACCAGAGTTCGTATCCCGGGAAGCTGCCTACACATTCGTAGACGGGGTACGGGACACGGAGATTCGTCAGCGCCTATTGCTCGGCGATTATAAAACAATCCACGAGGCACTAACGGCAGCATTAAGGATGGAGGCGGCCAAGGAAACAGCTATCCCGTCGTCGAGAACAAGGAGTGTGCGCTAGGCTGGAGAGAGAAGACCAGCCGCTGGACGCCGGCGAACACGTAGTGGCCTGTGTTGCGGGTGTGGACAGCCCGGGCACCTGCAGAGAGACTGCACACACCAGGAAGAGCGGCCGGAAGAACGAGTAAGCGCCGGCGTGGAGAGGGACACGTCGGCGCCATCACCACCATTCCCTCGAGTGACACTGCGCGCCATCAGCCGGCGTATGGATGACGGCGTCATCGCGGACGGTTGGGTGAGAGGGAAGCCGTGCCGCGTACTGGTGGACACTGGGGCAGCCGCGACCATTATCAGACCTGAGGTGGCGAAGGGTTTGCCGACGAGGAAGCCAAGCTGACATACCAGCTTGTGTTGGCATCCGGCGACACCTTGCCTGTGGAGAAGGAGGCCCTGCTGGAGTTGACTTTGGTACGGTGTGCCGTGCGTCTGTGGGTGTTCGTCGCGAAGGTGGCTGAGGAGGGACTGGATGCCCTCAGGAGCCACGAGGTGACGGTCGACATTGGCAGGAAGTTCCTGCGGCTCAACGGAGAAGTGGTTATACTCCGTCAATCCGAAGAGCGCCTTGGAATCGGTAGGGTCATATTTAACGAAAACGTGGTTGTCCCCGCGAGGAACGAGGTGATGGTGACGGCGCGACCGGAAGACCAGACAGCAGGTTTGGTTCAGAGGCTGCAGGGGTACGACTTCACATCGGAACATCGCAGAGAGAAGAGCAACGCTAACGCTGACGCTATGTCCCGAAGACCCTGTCCAGAAGAGTGCGGCCAATGCACAAGAGTGGAGGAGAAGGAGCGTGCCGCAGCAGTTCTAGTAGTCATGGCAGTGCCTGCGGATGGCTGGGATAGTGCAGGCCTGAGGAGGGAGCAGCTGGCGGACGCAGACTTGGGGCCACTCTTGAGGGAAGTGGAGGCAGGGCGACACCAACCTGGGTGGACGTCGCACTGAGCAGCGCCACCTACAAGTCTTACTAGGCCCAGTGGGACTCGCTGAAGACCAGAGAGGATGTGCTGTTTAGGGTATGGGAATCTCCCGATGGGAAGACGCAGAGAGAACAGTGGGTACTTCCCCGGAGTAAGGTTCCGGAAGTCTTGGAAGAAGTGCACACCGGTACATCAGGAGGACACCTGGGAGCGAACCGGACGATTGACAAACTACGGCAGCGCTACTACTGGCTGAGGTTCCGAGCAGACGCTGAGAGATGGTGCCGTCAGTGTCACGTGTGCGCGGCGAGTCGCGGCCCCCAGACTAGGAGCCGGGGTCGCATGCAACAGTACAACGTCGGAGCGCCATTCGAACGGATCGCCGTTGACATTGCTGGACCGTTCCCAATATCCGACCGAGGCAAGAAGTACCTAATGGTGGTCGTGGACTACTTCACTAAGTGGCCGGAGGTGTATGCCATTCCGAACCAAGAGGCAAGGACAATCACAGACTGCCTTGTAGAGTAAGTGTTCTGCCGATTTGGGTTGCCATTAGAGCTGCACAGTGACCAAGGCACCAATTGTGAGTCCAACCTGATGAAGGAAGCACTAGAGAGACTTGGAGTTAACAAGACCCGCACAACGCCTCTACATCCCCAGTCGGATGGCATGGTCAAGAGGTACATCAAGACCTTAAAGGAACACTTGAGGAAGGTCGTGGCCAGCCATCAGCGACACTGGGACGTCAAGGTGCCCTTGTTCTTGCTGGCCTACCGCTCGTCAACACACGACACCACAGGGATCACGCCAGCCAGCTTAATGTTTGGCCAAGAGTTACGCCTCCCCTGTGACCTGGCTTTTGGTAGCCCTCCGGGGGTGAAACAGCCAGTGACCGAGTATGTGGAAAACCTGGTTGACCACCTCCACGACATGCACGAGATGGCTCGCCAGAATATCCAGAAGGCGAGCGACCGCATGAAAACCCGATATGACAGGCAAGCCAACAGCCAAGGTTTCCAGCAAGGTGACCTGGTCTGGTTGCACCGCCCGATCCGGACCAAGGGACGCTGCCTTAAGCTTCAGCAGCCATGGCAAGGACCGTACCGTGTGGTGAAGAGGATTAACGACGTGGTCTACCGCATGCAGAAGGTTCCCCGAGGAAAGATGTTGTTGGTACACCTGGATCGCCTGGCCCGCTACGAAGGCGCTGTTCGGGACGACCAGCCTTGAGGAGGGAGCAGTGTTACCCAGGCGGCAGACTCGCGATGCCGATCAATAAATGATGGCCGGTGGAGAGAGGGGAGACAGGAGGGGTAGCTGAGTCTTCGTGCTGATCAATACCGGAAGCGACAGTCAGTTGAGAGGAGCGAGTTTTGGCGTGCGGTGTGTAAGTAGCGTCGAGCGTACGTGCAAAGACGAACTGGCAAAATTTTATTGTGTACTTTAAATTGTAATTGTGATATTGGAATAAGGTGGAAATAAACAACATTTTGAGTGGTGTAATTGAACTTTTTAATTTCACGAACCCACAAAGTCACAATATTTTTATGGTTGATGAAATGTGGTTATTCCTTTATGATTCAGAAACTGAAAAGCTGTTGCGTGTCTGTTGCTTTGAAGATGAACCACCTGCAACAAAATTCAAGAGGGGCAAAAGTGTTGCGAAAAAAATGGTTGCCTCTTTATTCACAAGAATGTGTCACATAGCAGCGATTCCACTTGAAAAGCAATGTGTAGTCACTATGCTACCCTGGGTCATGCCTTCCAGAACTGCACCCAAGGTCATAGAAGGGACCTGTGCTGTTGCACCATGAAAATGCCTCTTCTTACACTGATGCCACAGCGATAGATTGTGCTGCTCCATCCA
>CM060948.1:9522802-9545060 GCA_030765055.1 Mantis religiosa
AGTACCAACTGCTCTCTCTGCGCCTTCCCATCGGGTGACTCCCATACCCGGAACAGCACGCCCTCTCTGGTCTTCAACGAGTCCCATTGGGCCCAGTACGCCTGTAGGTGGCGCTCCTCGGTGCGATGTCCTCCCAGGTTGGTCTCGTCCCTGCCTTCACTTCCCTCAAGAGTGGCCCCAAGTCTGCGTCCGCCAGCTGCACCCTCCTCAGGCCTGCGCTATCCCAGCCATCCGCAGGCACTGCCATGACTACTAGGACTGCTGCGGCACGCTCCTTCTCCTCCGCTCTTGTGCACTGGCCGCACTCTTCTGGACAGGGTGCTCGGGACATAGCGTCCGCGTTAACGTGGCTCTTCCCTCTACGATATTCCGAGGCGAAGTCGTACTCCTGCAGCCTCGGGACCCAACCTGCTGTCTGGCCTTCTGGTCGCGCCGTCACCATCACCTCGCTCCTCGCGGGAAAAACCACGTCTTCGTTCAAGACCACCCTGCAGTTTCCAAGGCGCTCTTCGGGCTGACGGAGTACAACCTCTTCTCCGTTGAGTCGCAGGACCTTCCTGCCGACGTCGACCGTCGCCTCCTGGCTCCTGAGGGTATCCAGTCCCAGAATTACCTCCTTAGCCACCTTCGCGACGAACACCCACCGACGCACGACACTGCGCCCCAAGGTCATCTCCAGCAGGGCCTCCTTCCCCTCAGGCAAGGTGTCGCCAGATACCGTGACAAGCTCGTATGGTCGGCTTGGCTTCCTCATCGGCAAACCCTTCGCCACGTCAGGTCTGATGATGATCACGGCTGCCCCAGTGTCCACCAGCACGCCGTTCGGCTTCCCTCTCACCCAACCGTCCGCGATGAGGCTGTCATCCATACGCCGGCTGACGGCGCGCAGTGTCACTCGAGGGAATGGTGGTAATGGCGCCGACGCGCCCCTCTCCACGCCGGGCCTTACTCGTTCTTCCAGCTGCCCTTACTGCTGTGGGCAGTCTCTCTGCAGGTGTCCGGGCTGTCCACACCCCCAACACAGGCCACTAGATGTTCGCCGGCGTCCCTCAGCTGGTCTGCTGTCTCCGGCGTAGCGGACACTCCTCGTTCTCGACGTCGGGATAGATGTTACTTTGGCCGCCTCCATCTTTAATGCCGCTGTCAGCGCCTCGTGGATGGTTTTATATTCGCCGAGCATTAGGCGCTGACGAATCTGCGTGTCCCGTACCCCGTCGACAAAATTGTAGGCGGCTTCCCATGATACGAACTCCAGTGGCAGGTCAACCAAAGCCTTGCTAGCCAGCTGCTCGATCGCTATAGCGAACTCCTGCAGCGTCTCCCCCGGCTGCTGCGACCATGCCTTTAGCTGGCTGCGGTAAGCTGCGGCTAAGCGGTGGTTCCCGAAGCGATTTCCAGGGCCTCCCAGATGTCCTTGGGCGCCGCCGTCGTCTGCACCGCGCTTAGGACTTCCGCGGTCCGTCCCTGGAGGCTGGCTATTAACTGTGTGGCCTCCTCCTCCGGTGACCATCTGTTGTGCCTGGCCACTGTGTCGAACTGGCGGCGGAAGACTTCAAACTTTGACGCGCCGTCATACTTGGGAGGTTTGACGCGCGCAGATGTGTCGCGTCCCGGCGCGTCGACCTTCAAATCCTTCAGCTTCCTGCCGACGACGTCCTCCACCATGGCGTTCAGGGACTGGACGTTGCTGTCGGCCTTTCCCTCCAGGTTGTTTACGCGGTTCGCGAGGTCTTCGACATCTTCAACCATGGCGTTCAGGGACTTTGCGTTATTGTCGGCCTTTTCCTCCAGTTCATTGAAGCGGTTCGCCAGGTCCTCGACGCGCTCGTCCACTTGGCCCATCCGCTTGCCCAGCTCCGTCACGTTATCCCTCACGCCGGCCAACTGATCTTTAAACCTTGCGGCGAGAGCCTCGTTCGCCGCCTTCATTTCCGTGGCCAGACTGCCGTTCGCGGCTCTCAGTTCTGTGGTTAACACGGCCTTCATTTCTTCCATCTTCTCGGTGATGTTGCCGTTGGCCGTCTTCATTTCTGTCAGTTCCGCCTTCATTTCCATCATCTTCTCCAAAATCTTTTCCAATGCCGCGTCCATGGTTGCAATGTTCGGTGATGTTGTTTTCCCGCTTCTTGACACCAGTGTGACTTTGTGGGCTCGTGAAATGAAAACTCCAATTTCACCACTCAAAAATGTTCTTTATTTCTTTCGACTTACAGTTTCAGACTTGCCAATTACCCAGAATTACGTAATGCACACACTTACAATTCACCAGTACGTCCGTTAAAGTTACACTTGCACTCGCGATTGCGTAAACTCCGATGCACATACACAATCTTCTCGTCCTTACACTAGCACTGAACTCTTACGCTGATTGCCAAGAACTCTGACTGACTGACTCACTTACTGCCCGGCGTGTTGCTTATATCGGGTCAGCTGGGGGATCGAGAATGTTCTAGATTAGATGAAATATCCCGTAAGTTCGAGAACACAGGTGGATCAGAAAGAGACGGCGCAGTGATGTTTTTTTTCCTCCCAACCACCCCTTGTCACCACTATAAGACATAAGGGGGGGCGTGGCTAACTCCGACCTCCCCTGCTTGGCCGCTCTCACCTGGTTCTATAGGGTGTTCCAACGATCGGGTGACAATATGCAATAGAGGTAAATAGATTTTTTCAGGATTCACAAAAAGGACATGTGACACATTTTCCTGCCCAGGCATAAAGGTTTCACGTTTAGGACATAATTTTCTAGCACAGTGAAACTTCTTCTACTGTCCATTCCATTAAAACAACAACAACAAATCACAAGTTGCAAACTGAGCAATAAAGCAATTACTTTTAAATCACTGCAGATATATTGGGTTTTCTCTCAACCTAGCTCCATATATTGATGGAAGTTCATAACCACATCCTTCAAACTCGCCTTAGAGGAGTCACTAATCTGAACCTGTGCAGTGTTGCATGATGGTGCCTAAGTATAATATATCATATGTCCTTAAATACAGCTTCAATAATATTGCTACATTATATGAAAGAGGAAGCTAAAATCAGATTTTAAAAAGTAGCTGTAAAAAGAAAACATACTGATGGAAAAGTTCTGACTAGATATCTGAATTCAGTATGAAAACATGGATTAGATTCATTGATCAGGTTTGTTGTGAAGAAAATCTTGTCGACCAGTATTATTAGAGATATAATAATTCATAACTTATAACCACAATGAAAATAAGAATTTAAGAAACATTTACTCACATGTACATTCTCCAATGTAAAATGTAATATCATCCAGTGATATGGAGCCACTTGCTCTGTTTGGACCCCACATTCCTTCAAATATTACCTGCATTAACAAAACCACACATGCATATGAAGTTAATATTTTAAGTTGCAAGTAAAGAACCACAAGACCAATAAGCAGTGGTGTAGCTTGGATTAGTACCCAAACCAGTCCCCCTATCTATGACTTAGAACACGCAATATTATCTTTGGTTCCATGCTTCCAGTTAGATTTACACAATGCTCAGTACTTGTTCTTCCAAACAAAAACATAACTTGTCACAATTTTGTTTTACTTTTTTATGTCATATTTAATGCTTGTATGGAACTGCAGGTGACGTACACTGTTTTCTGCACTGTCAATGAGAGGCCTCATCATCATACATTTTAGCCTCATTATTGTGACTATAGCTGCTCACTTCCAAACCCTTGACATTTCTCTTTTCTCATTTTCTGGTTTCATTGATTCACCATTTCTAAAAGTATTCCATGATACTATAATTTTGAGTCAAACTACTACTCAATGCTCCGTATTGTGACTTTGTGGGTTCGTGAAATTAAAAGTACAATTGCACAAACTTAAAATGTTCTTTATTTCCTCCGAATTACAGTCGGAAAACTTGCCGATTACACAGAATTACGTAATGCACACAATTATAATTCACCAGTTCATCTGTCACAGGTCCACTGCACGCCCACAGTTACGTACAACTCTTCTGATTCACGTTCACAGTCTTCCGGTCCGTTAACTCACTCGGCGCTCCTCACGCTGCTCGCCAAGAACTGAACTGGCGCGCCAACTGCAGCCCCTTTTTATAGGAATATCGCTGTTTCTGGAAGTCTCGCGTTTCACTGAATCACCCTGAAGTCTTTAGACGGAAGGGGAGGGGAAAGAGACGGCACACTGATGTGTTTGAAGCCACCCCTCGTTACTGCTACAAGATAAATGGGTTGAGTGGCCGATTGCTTCCCGTCTGGCCCTATTTCTGGCCGGTTCTATCGCGAGTTCCGACGTTCGGGTGACACTGTTCCCTCCTCAAAGCTGGTCGTCTCGAACAGCACCAAGGTAGCGTGCCAGGCGATCTAGGTGTACCACCAACATCTTCCCCCCGGGAACCTTCTCGATGCGGCAGACCACGTCGTTAATCCTCTTCATCACCTGATACGAACCTTGCCAAGACTGCTGGAGCTTCGGGCAGCGTCCCTTGGTCCGGGTAGGGCGGTACAACCAGACCAGGTCACCTTGCTGGAACCCTTGGTTGTTGGCTTGCCTGTCATACCTGGTCTTCATGCGGTCGCTCGCCTTCTGGATGTTCTGGCGAGCCATCTCGTGCATATCATGGAGATGGTCCACCAAGTTCTCCACATACTCGGTCGCTGGCTGCTTCGCCTATGGAGGGCTTCCGAAAGCCAGGTCACAAGGGAGGCGTAACTCTCGGCCGAACATTAAGCTGGCTGGCGTCATCCCAGTTGTGTTGTGTGTAGACGAGCGGTAGGCCAGCACGAACAGTGGCACCTTGACGTCCCAGTTTCGCTGATGGCTGGCCACGACCTTCCTCAGGTGTTCCGCTAAGATCTTGATGTATCTTTCGACCATGCCGTCCGACTGGGGATGTAGAGGCGTCGTGCGGGTCTTGTTCACCCCAAATCTTTGTGGTGCCTCCGTCATCAGGTTGGACATAAAATTGGTGCCCTGGTCCCTGTGAAGCTCTAACGGTACCCCAAATCGACAGAACACTTGCTACACGAAGCACTATCTTATTGTCCTTGCCTATTGGTTCGGGATGGCATACATCTCCGGCCACTTGGTGAAGTATTCCACGACTTCCAACAGGTAGTTGCTTCCTCGGTCGGATATCGGAAATGGTCCAGTTATGTCGACGGCGATCCGTTCGAATGGCGCTCTGACGTTATACTGCTGCATGCGACCTCGGCTCCTATTCTGGGGGCCGCAACTCGCTGCGCACAGGTGACATTGACGGCACCATCTCTCAGCGTCTGCTCGGAGCCTCAGCCAGTAGTAGCGTTGTCGTAGTTTGTCAATCGTTCGATTCGCTCCCAGGTGTCCTCCCGAAGTACCGGCGTGCTCTTCCTCCAAGACTTCCGGGACCTTACTCCGGGGAAGTACCAACTATTCTCTCTGCGTCTTCCCATCGGGCGATACCATTACGTGGAACAGCACGCCCTCTCTGGTCTTCAACGGGTCCCATTGAGCCCAGTACGACTTGTAGGTGGCGCTCCTCGGTGCGATGTCCTCCCAGGTTGGTCTCGTCCCTGCCTCCAATTCCCTCAAGAGTGGCCCCAAGTCTGCGTCCGCCAGCTGCTCCCTCCTCAGGTCTGCGCTATCCCAGCCGTCCGCAGGTACTGCCGTGACTACTCGGATTGCTGCGGCACGCTCCTTCTCTTCCACTCTTGTGCATTGGCCGCACTCTTCTGGACAGGGCTTTCGGAACATGGCGTTAGCGTTACCATGGCTCCGCCCTCTACAATGCTTCGAGGTGAAGTCGTTTTCCAGCAGCCTCTGAACCCGACGTACTGTCTGGCCTTCCAGGTTCTTAAAGCTCAATAGCCAGGTTAGGGCGGAATGGTCAGTCCTCAGGTGGAATGGCTAACCGTACAGATACTTGTGGAAGTGCTCCAATGTCTTTACTACCGCCATTAACTCTCGTGGGGTGACGCAGTAGACCGTCTCTGCCTTGGATAGCGTCTTGCTGTAGTAGGCTATCACCCGCTCATAGCCGTCCTGGATCTGCGATAGGACAGCTCCAATGCAATGGACACTGGCGTCGGTACCCACAATAAAGGCGCCACCAGGTTGAGGAAAACCCAAAATTGGAGCACCGCACAGGGCCTCCTTTAGGTGCTGGAAAGCGTCTTCGTCGTCCTCCGTCCGCACATAATGCCGATGTTCCTCTTTCAGGTGGGTGAGGGATTTGGCGATGTTGGAGAAGCCCTTTAAGAAGCGTCGGTAATAACTGCACAGCCCCAGGAAACTGCGCAACTCTTTCTTATCCTTTGGGCGAAGCCAATCTCTCACAGCCTGTGTCTCCTCCGAGTCTGTGGCCACGCTGGTTGCTGAGACTATGTAGCCCAAGCACTTAACTTCCTTGTGGAAGAGCTGGCATTTCTCCGCGTTCAGCCTCAAGTTGGTCGCCTACAATCTCTGTAGCCCCTTAATCAGATTCTCGAGATGGCCTTCAAAAGTCTTCCCGACGATGATGATGTCATCCAGGTATACCAGGCAGGCGTCGTAAGTCAGTCCTCTCATCACTGAATACATGAGGCGTTGGAAGGTAGCTGGTGCGTTGCCGAAGCCTAAGGGCATAATTGTGAACTGCCAGAGCCCTTGGCCTGTCGAGAATGCACTCTTTCCCTTGTCTCTCGGGTCTAGAGCTACTTGCCAGTAGCCCGACTTCAGGTCCAGGGTCGAGAACCACTGTGTACCAGCTAGGGTGCCCAGGGTGTCGTCAATCCGGGGTAAGGGGAAACAGTCCTGCCGGGTGACAGCGTTCAACTTCATGTACTCCACGCAGAAGTGTAGCTCGCCGTTATTCTTCGTCACCAAGACTACAGGGGAACACCAAGGGCTGTCCGACACTTCAATCACTCCCCTGCATCTCATGTCCTCCAGCATGTCTCGTACCGCCCCTTGCTTCGCCAGCGGAACGCGTCTAGGTAGTTGCCGAATAGGCCGGGCGTCCCCGGTATCGATGCGGCGAAGCACTTTGTTCGTGCGTCCTTCTTCGCTGTCGTCTTGGCTGAAGACGCGTTGGTATCGCCTCAGCAGTTGCCGAACTTTCTCCAGTGGTACTGCGGTCAGGTGGTTGGCCACCCTCTCCAGTAAGCCTTCTAGCCGTGGCCCCAGGTGTTGCGTCGGCTCCGGCTCCTGTGTCTTGTCGAATGCTGTAACGCTTACCACAGGCTCACACGTTACCAAACTCCGTCCCGACTGAACGTCGTGATTGGTGTCCGCTGGATTTAGCAGTCTCACTGGCACCTCCTCTTGGCACGGCAACAATGTGCTGGCTACACACAGTCCGTGTACAGGCGTCTTCTGCTCCATCATCATGTTCCTGGTTCTCTGACCTTCCAGTTGCACTGTCACCACCACCTCACTCGTCGCGGGGACAACCACGTCTTCGTTCAAGATGACCCTGCAGATTCCAAGGTGCTCTTCGGGTTGGCGGAGTACAATCTCTTCTCCGTTGAGCCGCAAGACCTTCCTGCCGAAGTTGACCGTAGCCTCGTGGCTTCTGAGGACATCCAGACCCAGAATCACCTCCTCAGCCACTTTCGCGACGAACACCCACAGACGTACGACACTCCGTCCCAAGGTCAACTTCAATAGGGCCTCTTTCTGCACAGGCAAGGTGTCGCCCGATGCCGTCACAAGCTGGTATGGTCGGCTCGACTTCCTCGTCGGTAAAACCTTCGCTACGTCAGGTCTGATGATGGTCACGGCCGCCCCTGTGTCCACCAGCACGCGTCACGGCTTTCCTCTCATCCAACCGTCCGCGATGAAGCTGTCATCCATTCGCCGGCTGACGGCGCGCAGTGTCATAGGAGGAGATGGTGTGGACGGCGCCGACGTGCTCCTTACCACGCCGGGCCTTAATCGTTCTTCCCGCTGCTCTTCCTGGTGTCGACAGTCTCTCTCTAGGTGTCCCGGCTGTCCGCACCCCCAACACAGGCCACTAGGTCTTCGCCGGCGTCCATCGGCTGGTCTTCTGTCTTCGGTGTAGCGGACACTCCTCGTTCTCGACGTCGGGATAGCTTTAACCTTGGCCGTCTCCATCTTTAATGCTGCCGTTAGCGCCTCCCCAAGCATTAGGTGCTGACGAATCTTCGTGTCTCGTACCCCATCAACGAATGTGTATGCAGTTTCCCGGGATACGAACTCTGGTGGGAGATCGACTAGGGCCTTGCTAGCCAGTTGTTCAAGTGCCAGGGCAAACTCCTGCAGCGTCTCCCCTGGCTGTTGTGACCTTGCCTTTAGTTGGCTGCGGTACGCTGCGGCTAAGCGGTGGTTTTCTAAAACGATTCTCCAGGGCCTCCCAGATGTCCTTGGACGCCACCGTTGTCTGTACCGCGTTCAGGACTTCCGCGGCCCGTCACTGGAGGCTGGCTATTAACTGTGTGGCCTTCTCCTCTGGTGACCGTTTGTTGTGCTTGGCCACTGCGTCGAATTGGCGGCGGAAGGCCTCAAACGTTGACGCGCCTTCATATTTCGGAGGTTTGACGATCGCCGATGTTGTGTCACGTCCCGGTGCTTTGGCCTTCAAATTCTTCAACCTCCTGCCAACGACGTACTCCACCACGGCATTCAGGGACTTGACGCTTATGTCGGCCTTTCCTTGCAGGTCGTTAACGCGGCTCGCCAGGTCTTCGACGCGCTCACCAAGCTCCTTGACGTCCTACTTTACGTCGGCCAACTGTTCTTCAAATTTTGCGGAGAGGAACTCGTTGGCCGATTTAATTTCCTAGGTCAATTCGATCTTAATTTCCTTTAGTTTTGCGGCCAGGTTGTTGTTTCCCGTGTTCATTTCCTTCATTTCCGCGGACAGGTTGTTTGCCGTCTTCATTTCCGCGGCCAGGTTGTTATTCCCCGCTTCTGTTATCGCAGCGAAGTTGTCATTTGCTGCTTTTATTTCCGTCATCTTCTCCAAAATATTTTCCAATGCAGCTTCCATGGTGGTAATATCCCACCTCTCACACTAGTTGTGACTTTGTGGATTCGTGAAATTAAAAGCCCAATTGCACAAACTCAAAATGTTCTTTATTTCCTCCGCATTACAGACAGAACACTTGCCGATTATACACAATTACGTAATGCACACAACTACAATTCACCAGTTCATCTGTCACAGGTCCACTGCACGCTCACAGTTACGTACAACTCCTCTGATGCACGTTCACAGTCTTCCGGTCCGTTAACTCACTCGACGCTCTCCACGCTGATAGCCAAGAACTGAACTGACTCGCCAGCATCAGCAACTTTTTATAGGAATATTGCTGCTTCTGGAACTCACGCGTTTCAGTGAATCACCCCAAAGGTTCTAGACGGAAGGGGAGGGGAAAGAGGCTGCACAGTGATGTTTTTGAAGCCACCCCTCGTTACTGCTACAAGATAAATGGGTAGGCGTGGCCGAATGCTTCCTGTCTGGCCCTACTGCTGGCCGGTTCTATCGGGAGTTCCAACGTTCGGGTGACAGTATATTGCTAGTATTTACCTAGAATGTACACTATTACGACTTTCCTAAACTTCGTGAAGTAACAAAACCTGTTCTAGGTAAATACTAGGAATATACAAGGCATTGAGCACTAGTTACACTCAAATTATTTAATTTTGTTCCTCATTGTATCAAAGTCCTTATGTGATATTGTCACATAATGTATGATGATATATGTGCCTAAATATTTAAAAGGGATGAAAGTGCAATATGGTACCAAAATTGTTCTTAAATAATTTTATTACAAAAGGGTCTGCTGAACCATTGCATCTGAGACTTGAAGAGAGCACAAATGTCACAACCTGGGAAACCTTGAGAAAGAACTGCAAAGGTAGGATAAATCCCTGTTGGTGAGGTAGGAATTAATAAATCTAGGTACTTCCAAACTAATAATCATAACAAAATCTAGAAGAGACAGAAGATGATTAATGCTGACACAATGTGGAAACAGAAAGGCTGAAATGTTGGTAAGCAGCTTGAGGTCCAGATATCTCCAAGTACTGTACCAAACGTAGTAGGCCCCTAGGTCACTTCTGACACACAATGATCTTCTAGTGGTCATTCTTGTAACTCTCCAGTACTGACACAATATGGAAACAGAAGGGCTGAAATGGTGGTAAGCAGCTTGAGGTCCAGATATCTCCAAGTACTGTACCAAATGTAGTAGGCCTCTAGGTCACTTCTGACACACAATGATCTTCTAGTGGTCATTCTTGTAACTCTCCAGTGCTGACACAATATGGAAAGAGAAAGGCTGAAATGGTGGTAAGCAGCTTGAGGTCCAGATATCTCCAAGTACTGTACCAAACGTAGTAGGCCTCTAGGTCACTTCTGACACACAATGATCTTCTAGTGGTCATTCTTGTAACTCTCCAGTACTGACACAATATGGAAACAGAAGGGCTGAAATGGTGGTAAGCAGCTTGAGGTCCAGATATCTCCAAGTACTGTACCAAATGTAGTAGGCCTCTAGGTCACTTCTGACACACAATGATCTTGTAGTGGTCATTCTTGTAACTCTCCAGTACTGACACAATATGGAAACAGAAGGGCTGAAATGGTGGTAAGCAGCTTGAGGTCCAGATATCTCCTAGTACTGTACCAAACGTAGTAGGCCTCTAGGTCACTTCTGACACACAATGATCTTCTAGTGGTCATTCTTGTAACTCTCCAGTACTGACACAATATGGAAACAGAAAGGCTGAAATGGTAGTAAGCAGCTTGAGGTCCAGGGATCTCCAAGTCCTGTACCTACTGTGGTAGGCCTCTAGGTCACTTCTGACACACAATGATCTTCTAGTGGTCATTCTTGTAACTCTCCAGTACTGACACAGTACGGAAACAGAAAGGCTGAAATGGTGGTAAGCAGCTTGAGGTCCAGATATCCCCAAGTCCTGTACCTACTGTGGTAGGCCTCTAGGTCACTTCTGACACACAATGGTCATCTAGTGGTCATTCTTGTAACTCTCCAGTACTGACACAATATGGAAACAGAAAGGCTGAAATGGTGGTAAGCAGCTTGAGGTCCAGATATCCCCAACTCCTGTACCTAAAGTAGTAGGCCTCTAGGTCACTTCTGACACACAATGGTCATCTAGTGGTCATTCTTGTAACTCTCCAGTACTGACACAATATGGAAACAGAAAGGCTGAAATGGTGGTAAGCAGCTTGAGGTCCAGATATCCTCAAGTGCTGTATCTACTGTAGTAGGCCTCTAGGTCACTTCTGACACACAATGATCTTCTAGTGGTCATTCTTGTAACTCTCCAGTGCTGACACAATATGGAAACAGAAGGGCTGAAATGGTGGTAAGCAGCTTGAGGTCCAGATATGCCCAAGTCCTGTACCTACTGTAGTAGGCCTCTAGGTCACTTCTGACACACAATGATCTTCTAGTGGTCATTCTTGTAACTCTGCAGTACTGACACAATATGGAATCAGAAAGGCTGAAATGGTGGTAAGCAGCTTGAGGTCCAGATATCCCCAAGTCCTGTACCTACTGTAGTAGGCCTCTAGGTCACTTCTGACACACAATGATCTTCTAGTGGTCATTCTTGTAACTCTCCAGTGCTGACACAATATGGAAACAGAAAGGCTGAAATGGTGGTAAGCAGCTTGAGGTCCAGATATCCCCAAGTCCTGTACCTACTGTGGTAGGCCTCTAAGTCACTTCTGACACACAATGATCATCTAGTTGTCATTCTTGTAACTCTCAAGTACTAGTTCTTGCAAATGTCATAGTATGCATAATTGAAGGAATTTAGTAAAAGTGATGTCATAATTAATTGAGAAAGCTATTTGTATTTGGTTTTTAACGCTTCATTACTTATATTTTCATATTATTAAGGGACTAATTTTGGAAGTTGTTGCATCCATTATCAACCTTGGAGTTCAGACCTTTGATGAGACTAATAATATGGTGTCCTTAATAAATATATTAATAATAATATAAGACATCTGAAAAACTTACACCTATGTGACTTTACAATGCTTTGTCAAAGAGGAATTACAGGAGTGCAAATGAAGAGCTTGAAAAAATGGTCCATCAAAATGAAAAGGAAGCTGAGCTGAAGCTGATCATGTTATGCTATGTTTAGATACAGATCTTCACTTCTTAGAAATCTCATGAATGGATATGAGTTAATGAGTACTCTATTGGGGAGTATTTATAACAAATCCCATTTTATGCATTTTAAAATATATTTCATCCACCATCAATATAATTTCTGATAAGAATATTTTTTGTTGTCCTGCTCTTGAGAGTTTATTCCATCATATTAATCAAGCTATAATTGTTGTGTTCATTCCAATGTTTTCATAATATTGTACCCCAGCAACATAGCCACAATGGTTTGACAAACTCAACTCAATTTCCAGCACCAGAAGTCATGACTACCTCCGTGGTATGCATAAAACACACCGTAGGAAATGAAGCTTCTGATCTAGGGGAATCGCTGCTCTTGACAATTTACCAAAGGGGCCTGAGCCATCTATAATTCTATATAGCTCTCTAATTAAAAAGAAAGCAAAAGTTTAAACAGACCTTTGTTTCAAATTAAAAGTTTCACTGTTAAACAAAAGCAATGGTGGCCTAACCTTAATTCCAATTAACATTAGATCATAATCCTAGCCCACAGATTGTTCCACTGTTGACAGATTCATATGAGAAATCCACTTATAGGAATTGCGTTGCATCCATTTTTCTAGTTCATGACTATCCTCACACATAAGTAGCAGAAAGCTTCTAAACTCTTTTGTTTGGCCACAGACTGACATTTATTTGTATCCTCCTAACTGCTAACAGTATCATGCATTGTCATTTTTATTAGAAAGAAATAGCATTACCTTAAAATGTCTTTCCTCAGATATAGGTACTTGTGCAAGTTTCCATGATGGTCCTTGATTGTTGCTAAGCTGCCATATTGGTTTTGCATCTTTTTCTCCTGCCTCCAGTAATACTCTCAGAGTTCCCAGGCTTGGTCCACTTGCATCAATAAACGGTTCATACATTAAGTACCTGAAGAAACATGGATGGTCCTATTAATGTGTGAATATGCCTTTTGAAGTGTTGCAGCACTTTCATTATAATTCTATTTGTCAGCAAAGTTATACAACCCACTTTTAGCTGACAAAAGCATTACAAAGCTTTACCAGAACCTGATAACAGCCTCTCTCAAGTAGGTGGGAGTAAGAAAATAACTGTATAAAGTAAACTTGGTGAATTATAGTCACAGTAATGTGGTTCATATTCCTTATTTTAACAAAATGTTAGAACTTGTGCACCATTGGCATAGAAAACACAAAGGTTGGCAGTTCAAGTCGAGGTTGTAACTCTGGACCATCTCTCTGAATAAGAGTCTACCCACGGCTAATTTCAAAGAGTACTTCTCCGAATATAAAGCTATAAGCTTCCATTGTCATACATTGTTGGCGATAAGTACATACTGCTGTACCAAAGCTTTTCCTGTTAATGATATTTACTAAATTCAAAGCTTAGAAATAAGATATTCTATAACTTAATTTTATTCATGTGTTTCTTTCTTTGAAACTCGATTTTCAAACAGTTTAAATTTCTAGACAGACTAGAACTGAATTCTTATAACTACTAATGTACACATGTGGTTCCTTCTGATGGTTTTCAATAAATCTGATTATGTATTGAAAAATTAGTCTTTTACTGTTGTCTAAATAACAAACCTTGATGTACTGAAATCATCTGAAATCAACTGTGAACGAATAAACCATCTATTAGAGGAAATATCTCTTTTTAATATTCAGTTGCAAAAGTGAGGCATTAAGAAAGGGATTTACTGATACGATATATCTGTAATTCATTTGTTAACTGTTGCCCTGGAGGTGGTAGTGATGTACCTTACACTGCATGCAACTCTATGATTACCAAACACCTGAGGATGAGATCGAATGATCTTGAAAACGTTTCAATTATACAACAACAAGTAAGTGAAGACTGAGTGTAAACATAGTGACTCAAAAATTCAAACTTAAATATGAAGAATACTTCACTGTTAATAATGCTTCTGCTTTTAATATTTGATGGTTACGTATTGTAAAATCTATTTGAGTTGGTTTATTGACACTCGTCACTTAATTTTTTTTTATATTATTGATGGACAAGTTTCAAAGGCCATTGCCTACATTTTCAACCTCTCTCCAACTCTCTTTTCAACCTCTCGAAGTTGGAGAGAGGTTGAAAATGGAGACAATGGGCTTCGAAACCAGTCCCTCAATAATATAAAAAGTAAGTGACGAGTGTCAATAAACCAACTGAAATAGTTTTTACAATTAATTACTTAAGTGATGAGTTTCAATAAACAGACTACAAATAGTTTTTACAATTAATTTTGACGTCACTGTTACTAAATACCTCCAAACACATATGACATAATGGTTACATATGTTTATAATTGCTTTAACTTATGTATGAGAGGCTCTGAAGCACAGACAATACTGTTTGCCAATGCAAAGAAAATGTCTGACAGGAATGTGCTAACCTCAGACAGTGGGACAACGACAGCGAATGTGTATGACAGATATCACGGAGTAGAACCGTTAAAATAACATGTGCTCTGTTCTATAAAACCGAGAAGATTGATTCACAAAATTAGAAGGCATGAGAATGTCATAAACAACTACCAGGCATGGTATCGGAACTGTGCCTCATTCCATGGGACTTTCTTTGCTGTGGCAAACCGTAATAACAGTGTGTCATGCATGTTCAGCAGGTTTTTAAAGCATTGATTAGTTTATGTTATACATGCACACCTACCTGAAATAGCCAAAAAATTTTAGGCAAGTTGAGTTTCTGGAAGACTGAAACTTTATACAACTATAAATTAACTTTTACATAAACTGGTCTACGGCAGAAGCAGGAGTAAAACTTGCATATTTGGAAAACTCTATTTCAAACTTATATTGAGCATAAAATGTTAAATTTCAAGGATTAAATCAAAACAAATAATCTCTATTTGTAAATAGAAGAGAAGTTCCTTGAATTTGGATTCAACATAACCACTTCTTAAAACCACTAATTGCTGCTATTAATTACTTTTCATTATTTGTAATTTGAATATTCAGTCAAAAGGTGAAATACATCTTACACTGTTTTTCTTACAATGTTATTGAAATAAATTAACTCAATGAGTGATATCAAAATCACAAACTTGCCTTACCAGAATGACATGCATAAGGGATCCTTTGAACCAGAAAATTCTCTTGATACCAACAATGCCCTGATACCACTGGGCTGTAATGGCTTTCTTCCCAGCTTCAGATAATATTCTGCAACAAACAGTTGACACAATCATAGCCTTGTATTACGTGTCTCGAATAAAAACAGAAGAAATTAAAACCAACCAAGGAGATGGATACGGATGCAGCCTGTCTCCAAATCTCTTCAGTATATACTACGTGATCTCATAAAACAATTGAAAAATAATGTAATCCGGGAATTAAGATGGGAAATAAGAATCATGTGAATATGTTGTAGTGTGCAGCTAACATTAGAATTATATAAGAGAACAATCAGTACACAGATTCTATCAATTAGGCAAAGAATATCTGCAAATAAAACAAAATAATGGCACCCTATGGCAAATCTCCTATCAGAGCAAGTCTACCACTGTAAATATTTACGATGAGAAATAAGTGTAATTGTGAATTCCAACACATATGTGGACTAATAAGGAGAACTTTACAAAATGAAATACAAAGAGATACAAAAATAAAGCTCCACAAGAATGGCTATACCCTGTTCATGTACGAGAGAGAATTATGGAAATTAGGATAAACAATAAAAGAATAATAGAAGTTGCTGAAATGTGAATTTTAAGGAAGAGGAAAGATTGCACAAGAAGGGATAAAATAACAAATGAAACTGTAAGAAAAGATCAAAACATTTTTGAGCTATATGAAAAAACAACAGAGACAAAGCAAAAATAGACAGGACCTATCTGCAGAATGGACAACAGAAGATTATGAAGCATGACATAGAATTACAAGTCTACAGGAAAGAGGAGCGCCGGACTACCTCGGAAAAGTTTGCACAAATTGAATGAGGATGAAACAGGCCTTTAGCCTAATCCATGGATGTAAGAACAACAACACGACACCTTTCTTGTGGAGAAAGTACTATTAGGCAATTTATATGGAATTAAAAGAAATTTGAAATGCTCATCAATTAACGAATCTTCAATTTTAAACACCATTAAATATATTTCCCATATAGTTGGCTATATCTTTAAAATGTTTTCATTTCAAGTAAATGGACAAAAAACAAAGAAAACTAGAAAGCCGTCAATACTTAACGCAGTACCTTTCCTGAAAAATTCAAAGGCTCTGTGAGTTAATAAAAAAGAAAGAGAACTGTTAAATTCTGTGCAAAATTAGCTTTCCATTTTCTTGGTTTTCCCAGATATTTCAAGGGAGTTATGTATCGTAGCTAAGTTTGTATTTGTGGTAGTAGTCTGTACTACAGTTATGTATAATAGTTAAGTTTGTATTTGTGGTAGTAGTCTGTACTACAGTTATGTATATTAGTTAAGTTTGAATTTGTGGTAGTAGTCTGTACTACAGTTATGTATAATAGTTAAGTTTGTATTTGTGGTAGTAGTCTGTACTACAGTTATGTATAATAGTTAAGTTTGTATTTGTGGTAGTAGTCTGTACTACAGTTATGTATAATAGTTAAGTTTGTATTTGTGGTAGTGGTCTGTACGACAGTTATGTATAATAGTTAAGTTTGTATTTGTGGTAGTAGTCTGTACTACAGTTATATATAGTAGTTAAGTTTGTATTTGTGGTAGTAGTCTGAACTACAGTTATGTATAATAGTTAGTTTGTATTTGTGGTAGTGGTCTGTACGACAGTTATGTATAATAGTTAAGTTTGTATTTGTGGTAGTGGTCTGTACGACAGTTATGTATAATAGTTAAGTTTGTATTTGTGGTAGTAGTCTGTACTACAGTTATGTATAGTAGTTAAGTTTGTATTTGTGGTAGTAGTCTGTACTACAGTTATGTATAATAGTTAAGTTTGTATTTGTGGTAGTAGTCTGTACTACAGTTATGTATAGTAGTTAAGTTTGTATTTGTGGTAGTGGTCTGTACTACAATTATGTATAATAGTTAAGTTTGTATTTGTGGTAGTGGTCTGTACTACAGTTATGTATAATAGTTAAGTTTGTATTTGTGTTAGTAGTCTGTACTACAGTTATGTATAATAGTTAAGTTTGTAATTGTGGTAGTAGTCTGTACTACAGTTATGTATAATAGTTAAGTTTGTATTTGTGGTAGTGGTCTGTACTACAGTTATGTATAGTGGTTAAGTTTGTATTTGTGGTAGTGGTCTGTACTACAGTTATGTATAATAGTTAAGTTTATATTTGCGGTAGTGGTCTGTACTACAGTTGTGTATAATAGTTAAGTTTGTATTTGTGGTAGTGGTCTGTACTTCAGTTTTGTATTGTAGTTAAGTTTGTATTTGTGGTAGTGGTCTGTACTACAGTTATGTATAGTTGTTAAGTTTGTATTTGTGGTAGTGGTCTGTACTACAGTTATGTATAATAGTTAAGTTTGTATTTGTGGTAGTGGTCTGTACTACAGTTATGTATAATAGTTAAGTTTGTATTTGTGGTAGAAGTCTGTACTACAGTTATGTATAGTAGTTAAGTTTGTATTTGTGGTAGTAGTCTGTACTACAGTTATGTATAATAGTTAAGTTCGTATTTGTGGTAGTAGTCTGTACTACAGTTATGTATAGTAGTTAAGTTTGTATTTGTGGTAGTAGTCTGTACTACAGTTATGTATAATAGTTAAGTTTGTATTTGTGGTAGTAGTCTGTACTACAGTTATGTAAAGTGGTTAAGTTTGTATTTGTGGTAGTGTTCTGTACTACAGTTATGTATAGTAGTTAAGTTTGTATTTGTGGTAGTGGTCTGTACTACAGTTATGTATAATAGTTAAGTTTGTATTTGTGGTAGTAGTCTGTACTACAGTTATGTATAATAGTTAAGTTTGTATTTGTGGTAGTAGTCTGTACTACAGTTATGTATAATAGTTAAGTTTGTATTTGTGGTAGTAGTCTGTACTACAGTTATGTATAGTAGTTAAGTTTGTATTTGTGGTAGTAGTCTGTACTACAGTTATGTATAGTAGTTAAGTTTGAATTTGTGGTAGTAGTCTGTACTACAGTTATGTATAATAGTTAGGTTTGTATTTGTGGTAGTAGTCTGTACTACAGTTATGTATAGTAGTTAAGTTTGTATTTGTGGTAGTAGCCTGTACTACAGTTATGTATAGTAGTTAAGTTTGTATTTGTGGTAGTAGTCTGTACTACAGTTATATATAATAGTTAAGTTTGTATTTGTGGTAGTGGTCTGTACTACAGTTATGTATAATAGTTAAGTTTGTATTTGTGGTAGTAGTCTGTACTACAGTTATGTATAATAGTTAAGTTTGTATTTGTGGTAGTAGTCTGTACTACAGTTATATATAGTAGTTAAGTTTGTATTTGTGGTAGTAGTCTGAACTACAATTATGTATAATAGTTAAGTTTGTATTTGTGGTAGTGGTCTGTACGACAGTTATGTCTAATAGTTAAGTTTGTATTTGTGGTAGTGGTCTGTACGACAGTTATGTATAATAGTTAAGTTTGTATTTGTGGTAGTAGTCTGTACTACAGTTATGTATAGTAGTTAAGTTTGTATTTGTGGTAGTAGTCTGTACTACAGTTATGTATAATAGTTAAGTTTGTATTTGTGGTAGTAGTCTGTACTACAGTTATGTATAGTAGTTAAGTTTGTATTTGTGGTAGTGGTCTGTACTACAATTATGTATAATAGTTAAGTTTGTATTTGTGGTAGTGGTCTGTACTACAGTTATGTATAATAGTTAAGTTTGTATTTGTGTTAGTAGTCTGTACTACAGTTATGTATAATAGTTAAGTTTGTAATTGTGGTAGTAGTCTGTACTACAGTTATGTATAATAGTTAAGTTTGTAATTGTGGTAGTAGTCTGTAATACAGTTATGTATAGTAGTTAAGTTTGTATTTGTGGTAGTAGTCTGTACTACAGTTATGTATAGTAGTTAAGCTTGTATTTGTGGTAGTAGTCTGTACTACAGTTATGTATAATAGTTACGTTTGTATTTGTGGTAGTAGTCTGTACTACAGTTATGTATAGTAGTTAAGCTTGTATTTGTGGTAGTGGTCTGTACTATAGTTATGTATAGTGGTTAAGTTTGTATTTGTGGTAGTGGTCTGTACTACAGTTATGTATAATAGTTAAGTTTATATTTGCGGTAGTGGTCTGTACTACAGTTGTGTATAATAGTTAAGTTTGTATTTGTGGTAGTGGTGTGTACTTCAGTTTTGTATTGTAGTTAAGTTTGTATTTGTGGTAGTAGTCTGTACTACAGTTATGTATAATAGTTAAGTTTGTATTTGTGGTAGTAGTCTTTACTACAGTTATGTATAATAGTTAAGTTTGTATTTGTGGTAGTGGTCTGTACTACAGTTATGTATAATAGTTAAGTTTGTATTTGTGGTAGTAGTCTGTACTACAGTTATGTATAGTAGTTAAGTTTGTATTTGTGGTAGTAGTCTGTACTACAGTTATGTATAATAGTTAAGTTTGTATTTGTGGTAGTGGTCTGTTACAGTTATATATAATAGTTAAGTTTGTATTTGTGGTAGTGGTCTGTACTACAGTTATATATAATAGTTAAGTTTGTATTTGTGGTAGTGGTCTGTACTACAGTTATATATAATAGTTAAGTTTGTATTTGTGGTAGTAGTCTGTACTACAGTTATATATAATAGTTAAGTTTGTATTTGTGGTAGTAGTCTGTACTACAGTTATATATAATAGTTAAGTTTGTATTTGTGGTAGTAGTCTGTACTACAGTTATATATAATAGTTAAGTTTGTATTTGTGGTAGTAGTCTGTACTACAGTTATATATAATAGTTAAGTTTGTATTTGTGGTAGTAGTCTGTACTACAGTTATATATAATAGTTAAGTTTGTATTTGTGGTAGTGGTCTGTTACAGTTATATATAATAGTTAAGTTTGTATTTGTGGTAGTAGTCTGTTACAGTTATATATAATAGTTAAGTTTGTATTTGTGGTAGTAGTCTGTACTACAGTTATATATAATAGTTAAGTTTGTATTTGTGGTAGTGGTCTGTACTACAGTTATATATAATAGTTAAGTTTGTATTTGTGGTAGTAGTCTGTACTACAGTTATATATAATAGTTAAGTTTGTATTTGTGGTAGTAGTCTGTACTACAGTTATATATAATAGTTAAGTTTGTATTTGTGGTAGTAGTCTGTACTACAGTTATATATAATAGTTAAGTTTGTATTTGTGGTAGTAGTCTGTACTACAGTTATATATAATAGTTAAGTTTGTATTTGTGGTAGTAGTCTGTACTACAGTTATGTATAGTAGTTAAGTTTGTATTTGTGGTAGTAGTCTGTACTACAGTTATGTATAGTAGTTAAGTTTGTATTTGTGGTAGTAGTCTGTACTACAGTTATGTATAGTAGTTAAGTTTGTATTTGTGGTAGTAGTCTGTACTACAGTTATGTATAGTAGTTAAGTTTGTATTTGTGGTAGTAGTCTGTACTACAGTTATGTATAATAGTTAAGTTTGTATTTGTGGTAGTGGTCTGTTACAGTTATATATAATAGTTAAGTTTGTATTTGTGGTAGTGGTCTGTACTACAGTTATATATAATAGTTAAGTTTGTATTTGTGGTAGTAGTCTGTACTACAGTTATATATAATAGTTAAGTTTGTATTTGTGGTAGTGGTCTGTTACAGTTATATATAATAGTTAAGTTTGTATTTGTGGTAGTAGTCTGTTACAGTTATATATAATAGTTAAGTTTGTATTTGTGGTAGTAGTCTGTACTACAGTTATATATAATAGTTAAGTTTGTATTTGTGGTAGTAGTCTGTACTACAGTTATATATAATAGTTAAGTTTGTATTTGTGGTAGTAGTCTGTACTACAGTTATATATAATAGTTAAGTTTGTATTTGTGGTAGTAGTCTGTACTACAGTTATATATAATAGTTAAGTTTGTATTTGTGGTAGTAGTCTGTACTACAGTTATATATAATAGTTAAGTTTGTATTTGTGGTAGTAGTCTGTACTACAGTTATATATAATAGTTAAGTTTGTATTTGTGGTAGTAGTCTGTACTACAGTTATATATAATAGTTAAGTTTGTATTTGTGGTAGTAGTCTGTTACAGTTATATATAATAGTTAAGTTTGTATTTGTGGTAGTAGTCTGTACTACAGTTATATATAATAGTTAAGTTTGTATTTGTGGTAGTAGTCTGTACTACAGTTATATATAATAGTTAAGTTTGTATTTGTGGTAGTAGTCTGTACTACAGTTATATATAATAGTTAAGTTTGTATTTGTGGTAGTAGTCTGTACTACAGTTATATATAATAGTTAAGTTTGTATTTGTGGTAGTAGTCTGTACTACAGTTATATATAATAGTTAAGTTTGTATTTGTGGTAGTAGTCTGTACTACAGTTATATATAATAGTTAAGTTTGTATTTGTGGTAGTAGTCTGTACTACAGTTATATATAATAGTTAAGTTTGTATTTGTGGTAGTAGTCTGTACTACAGTTATATATAATAGTTAAGTTTGTATTTGTGGTAGTAGTCTGTACTACAGTTATATATAATAGTTAAGTTTGTATTTGTGGTAGTAGTCTGTACTACAGTTATATATAATAGTTAAGTTTGTATTTGTGGTAGTAGTCTGTACTACAGTTATATATAATAGTTAAGTTTGTATTTGTGGTAGTAGTCTGTACTACAGTTATATATAATAGTTAAGTTTGTATTTGTGGTAGTAGTCTGTTACAGTTATATATAATAGTTAAGTTTGTATTTGTGGTAGTAGTCTGTACTACAGTTATATATAATAGTTAAGTTTGTATTTGTGGTAGTGGTCTGTACTACAGTTATATATAATAGTTAAGTTTGTATTTGTGGTAGTGGTCTGTTACAGTTATATATAATAGTTAAGTTTGTATTTGTGGTAGTAGTCTGTACTACAGTTATATATAATAGTTAAGTTTGTATTTGTGGTAGTGGTCTGTACTACAGTTATATATAATAGTTAAGTTTGTATTTGTGGTAGTGGTCTGTTACAGTTATATATAATAGTTAAGTTTGTATTTGTGGTAGTAGTCTGTTACAGTT
>CM060948.1:9546060-9561060 GCA_030765055.1 Mantis religiosa
TAATAGTTAAGTTTGTATTTGTGGTAGTAGTCTGTACTACAGTTATATATAATAGTTAAGTTTGTATTTGTGGTAGTAGGTCTGTTACAGTTATATATAATAGTTAAGTTTGTATTTTGGTAGTAGTCTGTACTACAGTTATATATAATAGTTAAGTTTGTATTTGTGGTAGTAGTCTGTTACAGTTATATATAATAGTTAAGTTTGTATTTGTGGTAGTGGTCTGTTACAGTTATATATAATAGTTAAGTTTGTATTTGTGGTAGTAGTCTGTTACAGTTATATATAATAGTTAAGTTTGTATTTGTGGTAGTAGTCTGTACTACAGTTATATATAATAGTTAAGTTTGTATTTGGGTAGTAGTCTGTTACAGTTATATATAATAGTTAAGTTTGTATTTGTGTAGTGGTCTGTACTACAGTTATATAATAGTTAAGTTTGTATTTGTGGTAGTAGTCTGTTACAGTTATATATAATAGTTAAGTTTGTATTTGTGGTAGTAGTCTGTACTACAGTTATATATAATAGTTAAGTTTGTATTTGTGGTAGTAGTCTGTACTACAGTTATATATAATAGTTAAGTTTGTATTTGTGGTAGTAGTCTGTACTACAGTTATATATAATAGTTAAGTTTGTATTTGTGGTAGTAGTCTGTACTACAGTTATATATAATAGTTAAGTTTGTATTTGTGGTAGTAGTCTGTACTACAGTTATATATAATAGTTAAGTTTGTATTTGTGGTAGTAGGTCTGTTACAGTTATATATAATAGTTAAGTTTGTATTTGTGGTAGTAGTCTGTCTACAGTTATATATAATAGTTAAGTTTGTATTTGTGGTAGTAGTCTGTACTACAGTTATATATAATAGTTAAGTTTGTATTTGTGGTAGTAGTCTGTACTACAGTTATATATAATAGTTAAGTTTGTATTTGTGGTAGTAGTCTGTACTACAGTTATATATAATAGTTAAGTTTGTATTTGTGGTAGTAGTCTGTACTACAGTTATATATAATAGTTAAGTTTGTATTTGTGGTAGTAGTCTGTTACAGTTATATATAATAGTTAAGTTTGTATTTGTGGTAGTAGTCTGTTTACAGTTATATATAATAGTTAAGTTTGTATTTGTGGTAGTGGTCTGTACTACAGTTATATATAATAGTTAAGTTTGTATTTGTGGTAGTAGTCTGTTACAGTTATATATAATAGTTAAGTTTGTATTTGTGGTAGTAGTCTGTTACAGTTATATATAATAGTTAAGTTTGTATTTGTGGTAGTAGTCTGTACTACAGTTATATATAATAGTTAAGTTTGTATTTGTGGTAGTAGGTCTGTTACAGTTATATATAATAGTTAAGTTTGTATTTGTGGTAGTAGTCTGTTACAGTTATATATAATAGTTAAGTTTGTATTTGTGGTAGTAGTCTGTACTACAGTTATATATAATAGTTAAGTTTGTATTTGTGGTAGTAGTCTGTTACAGTTATATATAATAGTTAAGTTTGTATTTGTGGTAGTAGTCTGTACTACAGTTATATATAATAGTTAAGTTTGTATTTGTGGTAGTAGTCTGTTACAGTTATATATAATAGTTAAGTTTGTATTTGTGGTAGTAGTCTGTTACAGTTATATATAATAGTTAAGTTTGTATTTGTGGTAGTAGTCTGTACTACAGTTATATATAATAGTTAAGTTTGTATTTGTGGTAGTAGTCTGTATACAGTTATATATAATAGTTAAGTTTGTATTTGTGGTAGTAGTCTGTTACAGTTATATATAATAGTTAAGTTTGTATTTGTGGTAGTAGTCTGTACTACAGTTATATATAATAGTTAAGTTTGTATTTGTGGTAGTGTCTGTCTACAGTTATATATAATAGTTAAGTTTGTATTTGTGGTAGTAGTCTGTATACAGTTATATATAATAGTTAAGTTTGTATTTGTGGTAGTAGTCTGTACTACAGTTATATATAATAGTTAAGTTTGTATTTGTGGTAGTAGTCTGTTACAGTTATATATAATAGTTAAGTTTGTATTTGTGGTAGTAGTCTGTACTACAGTTATATAATAGTTAAGTTTGTATTTGTGGTAGTAGTCTGTACTACAGTTATATATAATAGTTAAGTTTGTATTTGTGGTAGTAGTCTGTACTACAGTTATATATAATAGTTAAGTTTGTATTTGTGGTAGTAGTCTGTACTACAGTTATATATAATAGTTAAGTTTGTATTTGTGGTAGTAGTCTGTACTACAGTTATATATAATAGTTAAGTTTGTATTTGTGGTAGTAGTCTGTCTACAGTTATATATAATAGTTAAGTTTGTATTTGTGGTAGTAGTCTGTACTACAGTTATATATAATAGTTAAGTTTGTATTTGTGGTAGTAGTCTGTACTACAGTTATATATAATAGTTAAGTTTGTATTTGTGGTAGTAGTCTGTTACAGTTATATATAATAGTTAAGTTTGTATTTGTGGTGTAGTCTGTACTACAGTTATATATAATAGTTAAGTTTGTATTTGTGGTAGTAGTCTGTACTACAGTTATATATAATAGTTAAGTTTGTATTTGTGGTAGTAGTCTGTTACAGTTATATATAATAGTTAAGTTTGTATTTGTGGTAGTAGTCTGTACTACAGTTATATATAATAGTTAAGTTTGTATTTGTGGTAGTAGTCTGTACTACAGTTATATATAATAGTTAAGTTTGTATTTGTGGTAGTAGTCTGTACTACAGTTATATAATAGTTAGTTTGTATTTGTGGTAGTAGGTCTGTACTACAGTTATATATAATAGTTAAGTTTGTATTTGTGGTAGTAGTCTGTACTACAGTTATATATAATAGTTAAGTTTGTATTTGTGGTAGTAGTCTGTACTACAGTTATATATAATAGTTAAGTTTGTATTTGTGGTAGTAGTCTGTTACAGTTATATATAATAGTTAAGTTTGTATTTGTGGTAGTAGTCTGTACTACAGTTATATATAATAGTTAAGTTTGTATTTGTGGTAGTAGTCTGTACTACAGTTATATATAATAGTTAAGTTTGTATTTGTGGTAGTAGTCTGTTACAGTTATATATAATAGTTAAGTTTGTATTTGTGGTAGTAGTCTGTACTACAGTTATATATAATAGTTAAGTTTGTATTTGTGGTAGTAGTCTGTACTACAGTTATATATAATAGTTAAGTTTGTATTTGTGGTAGTAGGTCTGTACTACAGTTATATATAATAGTTAAGTTTGTATTTGTGGTAGTAGTCTGTACTACAGTTATATATAATAGTTAAGTTTGTATTTGTGGTAGTAGTCTGTACTACAGTTATATATAATAGTTAAGTTTGTATTTGTGGTAGTAGTCTGTTACAGTTATATATAATAGTTAAGTTTGTATTTGTGGTAGTAGTCTGTACTACAGTTATATATAATAGTTAAGTTTGTATTTGTGGTAGTAGTCTGTACTACAGTTATATATAATAGTTAAGTTTGTATTTGTGGTAGTAGTCTGTACTACAGTTATATATAATAGTTAAGTTTGTATTTGTGGTAGTAGTCTGTACTACAGTTATATATAATAGTTAAGTTTGTATTTGTGGTAGTAGTCTGTACTACAGTTATATATAATAGTTAAGTTTGTATTTGTGGTAGTAGTCTGTTACAGTTATATATAATAGTTAAGTTTGTATTTGTGGTAGTAGTCTGTACTACAGTTATATATAATAGTTAAGTTTGTATTTGTGGTAGTAGTCTGTATACAGTTATATATAATAGTTAAGTTTGTATTTGTGGTAGTAGTCTGTACTACAGTTATATATAATAGTTAAGTTTGTATTTGTGGTAGTCTGTACTACAGTTATATATAATAGTTAAGTTTGTATTTGTGGTAGTAGTCTGTACTACAGTTATATATAATAGTTAAGTTTGTATTTGTGGTAGTAGTGTCTGTACTACAGTTATATATAATAGTTAAGTTTGTATTTGTGGTAGTAGTCTGTTACAGTTATATATAATAGTTAAGTTTGTATTTGTGGTAGTAGTCTGTACTACAGTTATATATAATAGTTAAGTTTGTATTTGTGGTAGTAGTCTGTACTACAGTTATATATAATAGTTAAGTTTGTATTTGTGGTAGTAGTCTGTACTACAGTTATATATAATAGTTAAGTTTGTATTTGTGGTAGTAGGTCTGTACTACAGTTATATATAATAGTTAAGTTTGTATTTGTGGTAGTGGTCTGTACTACAGTTATATATAATAGTTAAGTTTGTATTTGTGGTAGTAGTCTGTTACAGTTATATATAATAGTTAAGTTTGTATTTGTGGTAGTAGTCTGTACTACAGTTATATATAATAGTTAAGTTTGTATTTGTGGTAGTAGTCTGTACTACAGTTATATATAATAGTTAAGTTTGTATTTGTGGTAGTAGTCTGTACTACAGTTATATATAATAGTTAAGTTTGTATTTGTGGTAGTAGTCTGTACTACAGTTATATATAATAGTTAAGTTTGTATTTGTGGTAGTGGTCTGTACTACAGTTATATATAATAGTTAAGTTTGTATTTGTGGTAGTGGTCTGTTACAGTTATATATAATAGTTAAGTTTGTATTTGTGGTAGTAGGTCTGTTACAGTTATATATAATAGTTAAGTTTGTATTTGTGGTAGTAGTCTGTACTACAGTTATATATAATAGTTAAGTTTGTATTTGTGGTAGTAGTCTGTACTACAGTTATATATAATAGTTAAGTTTGTATTTGTGGTAGTAGTCTGTACTACAGTTATATATAATAGTTAAGTTTGTATTTGTGGTAGTAGTCTGTACTACAGTTATATATAATAGTTAAGTTTGTATTTGTGGTAGTAGTCTGTACTACAGTTATATATAATAGTTAAGTTTGTATTTGTGGTAGTGGTCTGTACTACAGTTATATATAATAGTTAAGTTTGTATTTGTGGTAGTGGTCTGTTACAGTTATATATAATAGTTAAGTTTGTATTTGTGGTAGTAGTCTGTACTACAGTTATATATAATAGTTAAGTTTGTATTTGTGGTAGTGGTCTGTACTACAGTTATATATAATAGTTAAGTTTGTATTTGTGGTAGTAGTCTGTATACAGTTATATATAATAGTTAAGTTTGTATTTGTGGTAGTAGTCTGTACTACAGTTATATATAATAGTTAAGTTTGTATTTGTGGTAGTAGTCTGTACTACAGTTATATATAATAGTTAAGTTTGTATTTGTGGTAGTAGTCTGTACTACAGTTATATATAATAGTTAAGTTTGTATTTGTGGTAGTAGTCTGTACTACAGTTATATATAATAGTTAAGTTTGTATTTGTGGTAGTAGTCTGTACTACAGTTATATATAATAGTTAAGTTTGTATTTGTGGTAGTAGTCTGTACTACAGTTATATATAATAGTTAAGTTTGTATTTGTGGTAGTAGTCTGTACTACAGTTATATATAATAGTTAAGTTTGTATTTGTGGTAGTAGTCTGTCTACAGTTATATATAATAGTTAAGTTTGTATTTGTGGTAGTAGGTCTGTACTACAGTTATATATAATAGTTAAGTTTGTATTTGTGGTAGTGGTCTGTTACAGTTATATATAATAGTTAAGTTTGTATTTGTGGTAGTAGTCTGTACTACAGTTATATATAATAGTTAAGTTTGTATTTGTGGTAGTAGTCTGTACTACAGTTATATATAATAGTTAAGTTTGTATTTGTGGTAGTAGTCTGTACTACAGTTATATATAATAGTTAAGTTTGTATTTGTGGTAGTGGTCTGTACTACAGTTATATATAATAGTTAAGTTTGTATTTGTGGTAGTAGTCTGTACTACAGTTATATATAATAGTTAAGTTTGTATTTGTGGTAGTAGTCTGTACTACAGTTATATATAATAGTTAAGTTTGTATTTGTGGTAGTAGTCTGTTACAGTTATATATAATAGTTAAGTTTGTATTTGTGGTAGTAGTCTGTACTACAGTTATATATAATAGTTAAGTTTGTATTTGTGGTAGTAGTCTGTACTACAGTTATATATAATAGTTAAGTTTGTATTTGTGGTAGTAGTCTGTACTACAGTTATATATAATAGTTAAGTTTGTATTTGTGGTAGTAGTCTGTACTACAGTTATATAATATAGTTAAGTTTGTATTTGTGGTAGTTGTCTGTACTACAGTTATATATAATAGTTAAGTTTGTATTTGTGGTAGTAGTCTGTACTACAGTTATATATAATAGTTAAGTTTGTATTTGTGGTAGTAGTCTGTACTACAGTTATATATAATAGTTAAGTTTGTATTTGTGGTAGTAGTCTGTATACAGTTATATATAATAGTTAAGTTTGTATTTGTGGTAGTAGTCTGTACTACAGTTATATATAATAGTTAAGTTTGTATTTGTGGTAGTAGTCTGTACTACAGTTATATATAATAGTTAAGTTTGTATTTGTGGTAGTGGTCTGTACTACAGTTATATATAATAGTTAAGTTTGTATTTGTGGTAGTAGTCTGTACTACAGTTATATATAATAGTTAAGTTTGTATTTGTGGTAGTAGTCTGTTACAGTTATATATAATAGTTAAGTTTGTATTTGTGGTAGTAGTCTGTTACAGTTATATATAATAGTTAAGTTTGTATTTGTGGTAGTAGTCTGTACTACAGTTATATATAATAGTTAAGTTTGTATTTGTGGTAGTAGTCTGTACTACAGTTATATATAATAGTTAAGTTTGTATTTGTGGTAGTAGTCTGTTACAGTTATATATAATAGTTAAGTTTGTATTTGTGGTAGTAGTCTGTACTACAGTTATATATAATAGTTAAGTTTGTATTTGTGGGTAGTCTGTACTACAGTTATATATAATAGTTAAGTTTGTATTTGTGGTAGTAGTCTGTTACAGTTATATATAATAGTTAAGTTTGTATTTGTGGTAGTAGTCTGTACTACAGTTATATATAATAGTTAAGTTTGTATTTGTGGTAGTAGGTCTGTTACAGTTATATATAATAGTTAAGTTTGTATTTGTGGTAGTGGTCTGTTACAGTTATATATAATAGTTAAGTTTGTATTTGTGGTAGTAGTCTGTTACAGTTATATATAATAGTTAAGTTTGTATTTGTGGTAGTAGTCTGTACTACAGTTATATATAATAGTTAAGTTTGTATTTGTGGTAGTAGTCTGTTACAGTTATATATAATAGTTAAGTTTGTATTTGTGGTAGTGGTCTGTACTACAGTTATATATAATAGTTAAGTTTGTATTTGTGGTAGTAGTCTGTACTACAGTTATATATAATAGTTAAGTTTGTATTTGTGGTAGTAGTCTGTTACAGTTATATATAATAGTTAAGTTTGTATTTGTGGTAGTAGTCTGTTACAGTTATATATAATAGTTAAGTTTGTATTTGTGGTAGTAGTCTGTACTACAGTTATATATAATAGTTAAGTTTGTATTTGTGGTAGTAGTCTGTACTACAGTTATATATAATAGTTAAGTTTGTATTTGTGGTAGTAGTCTGTTACAGTTATATATAATAGTTAAGTTTGTATTTGTGGTAGTAGTCTGTTACAGTTATATATAATAGTTAAGTTTGTATTTCTGGTAGTAGTCTGTACTACAGTTATATATAATAGTTAAGTTTGTATTTGTGGTAGTGGTCTGTTACAGTTATATATAATAGTTAAGTTTGTATTTGTGGTAGTGTCTGTTACAGTTATATATAATAGTTAAGTTTGTATTTGTGGTAGTAGTCTGTTACAGTTATATATAATAGTTAAGTTTGTATTTGTGGTAGTAGTCTGTACTACAGTTATATATAATAGTTAAGTTTGTATTTGTGGTAGTAGTCTGTTACAGTTATATATAATAGTTAAGTTTGTATTTGTGGTAGTGGTCTGTACTACAGTTATATATAATAGTTAAGTTTGTATTTGTGGTAGTAGTCTGTTACAGTTATATATAATAGTTAAGTTTGTATTTGTGGTAGTAGTCTGTACTACAGTTATATATAATAGTTAAGTTTGTATTTGTGGTAGTAGTTGTACTACAGTTATATATAATAGTTAAGTTTGTATTTGTGGTAGTAGTCTGTACTACAGTTATATATAATAGTTAAGTTTGTATTTGTGGTAGTAGTCTGTTACAGTTATATATAATAGTTAAGTTTGTATTTGTGGTAGTAGTCTGTTACAGTTATATATAATAGTTAAGTTTGTATTTGTGGTAGTAGTCTGTTACAGTTATATATAATAGTTAAGTTTGTATTTGTGGTAGTAGTCTGTACTACAGTTATATATAATAGTTAAGTTTGTATTTGTGGTAGTAGTCTGTACTACAGTTATATATAATAGTTAAGTTTGTATTTGTGGTAGTAGTCTGTACTACAGTTATATATAATAGTTAAGTTTGTATTTGTGGTAGTAGTCTGTTACAGTTATATATAATAGTTAAGTTTGTATTTGTGGTAGTAGTCTGTACTACAGTTATATATAATAGTTAAGTTTGTATTTGTGGTAGTGGTCTGTTACAGTTATATATAATAGTTAAGTTTGTATTTGTGGTAGTAGTCTGTACTACAGTTATATATAATAGTTAAGTTTGTATTTGTGGTAGTAGTCTGTACTACAGTTATATATAATAGTTAAGTTTGTATTTGTGGTAGTAGTCTGTTACAGTTATATATAATAGTTAAGTTTGTATTTGTGGTAGTAGTCTGTACTACAGTTATATATAATAGTTAAGTTTGTATTTGTGGTAGTGGTCTGTTACAGTTATATATAATAGTTAAGTTTGTATTTGTGGTAGTAGTCTGTTACAGTTATATATAATAGTTAAGTTTGTATTTGTGGTAGTGGTCTGTACTACAGTTATATATAATAGTTAAGTTTGTATTTGTGGTAGTGGTCTGTTACAGTTATATATAATAGTTAAGTTTGTATTTGTGGTAGTGGTCTGTACTACAGTTATATATAATAGTTAAGTTTGTATTTGTGGTAGTAGTCTGTTACAGTTATATATAATAGTTAAGTTTGTATTTGTGGTAGTAGTCTGTTACAGTTATATATAATAGTTAAGTTTGTATTTGTGGTAGTAGTCTGTACTACAGTTATATATAATAGTTAAGTTTGTATTTGTGGTAGTAGTCTGTACTACAGTTATATATAATAGTTAAGTTTGTATTTGTGGTAGTAGTCTGTTACAGTTATATATAATAGTTAAGTTTGTATTTGTGGTAGTAGTCTGTACTACAGTTATATATAATAGTTAAGTTTGTATTTGTGGTAGTGGTCTGTACTACAGTTATATATAATAGTTAAGTTTGTATTTGTGGTAGTAGTCTGTACTACAGTTATATATAATAGTTAAGTTTGTATTTGTGGTAGTAGTCTGTACTACAGTTATATATAATAGTTAAGTTTGTATTTGTGGTAGTAGTCTGTACTACAGTTATATATAATAGTTAAGTTTGTATTTGTGGTAGTAGTCTGTTACAGTTATATATAATAGTTAAGTTTGTATTTGTGGTAGTAGTCTGTACTACAGTTATATATAATAGTTAAGTTTGTATTTGTGGTAGTAGTCTGTACTACAGTTATGTATAATAGTTAAGTTTGTATTTGTGGTAGTAGTCTGTACTACAGTTATATATAATAGTTAAGTTTGTATTTGTGGTAGTAGTCTGTACTACAGTTATATATAATAGTTAAGTTTGTATTTGTGGTAGTAGTCTGTTACAGTTATATATAATAGTTAAGTTTGTATTTGTGGTAGTAGTCTGTTACAGTTATATATAATAGTTAAGTTTGTATTTGTGGTAGTAGTCTGTACTACAGTTATATATAATAGTTAAGTTTGTATTTGTGGTAGTGGTCTGTTACAGTTATATATAATAGTTAAGTTTGTATTTGTGGTAGTGGTCTGTACTACAGTTATATATAATAGTTAAGTTTGTATTTGTGGTAGTGGTCTGTACTACAGTTATATATAATAGTTAAGTTTGTATTTGTGGTAGTGGTCTGTTACAGTTATATATAATAGTTAAGTTTGTATTTGTGGTAGTAGTCTGTACTACAGTTATATATAATAGTTAAGTTTGTATTTGTGGTAGTAGTCTGTTACAGTTATATATAATAGTTAATTTTGTATTTGTGGTAGTAGTCTGTACTACAGTTATATATAATAGTTAAGTTTGTATTTGTGGTAGTAGTCTGTTACAGTTATATATAATAGTTAAGTTTGTATTTGTGGTAGTGGTCTGTACTACAGTTATATATAATAGTTAAGTTTGTATTTGTGGTAGTAGTCTGTACTACAGTTATATATAATAGTTAAGTTTGTATTTGTGGTAGTAGTCTGTACTACAGTTATATATAATAGTTAAGTTTGTATTTGTGGTAGTAGTCTGTACTACAGTTATATATAATAGTTAAGTTTGTATTTGTGGTAGTAGTCTGTACTACAGTTATATATAATAGTTAAGTTTGTATTTGTGGTAGTAGTCTGTTACAGTTATATATAATAGTTAAGTTTGTATTTGTGGTAGTAGTCTGTTACAGTTATATATAATAGTTAAGTTTGTATTTGTGGTAGTGGTCTGTACTACAGTTATATATAATAGTTAAGTTTGTATTTGTGGTAGTGGTCTGTACTACAGTTATATATAATAGTTAAGTTTGTATTTGTGGTAGTAGTCTGTACTACAGTTATATATAATAGTTAAGTTTGTATTTGTGGTAGTAGTCTGTTACAGTTATATATAATAGTTAAGTTTGTATTTGTGGTAGTAGTCTGTACTACAGTTATATATAATAGTTAAGTTTGTATTTGTGGTAGTAGTCTGTTACAGTTATATATAATAGTTAAGTTTGTATTTGTGGTAGTAGTCTGTACTACAGTTATATATAATAGTTAAGTTTGTATTTGTGGTAGTAGTCTGTACTACAGTTATATATAATAGTTAAGTTTGTATTTGTGGTAGTAGTCTGTTACAGTTATATATAATAGTTAAGTTTGTATTTGTGGTAGTAGTCTGTACTACAGTTATATATAATAGTTAAGTTTGTATTTGTGGTAGTAGTCTGTACTACAGTTATATATAATAGTTAAGTTTGTATTTGTGGTAGTAGTCTGTACTACAGTTATATATAATAGTTAAGTTTGTATTTGTGGTAGTAGTCTGTACTACAGTTATATATAATAGTTAAGTTTGTATTTGTGGTAGTAGTCTGTACTACAGTTATATATAATAGTTAAGTTTGTATTTGTGGTAGTGGTCTGCACTACAGTTATGTATAATAGTTAAGTTTGTATTTGTGGTAGTAGTCTGCACTACAGTTATATATAATAGTTAAGTTTGTATTTGTGGTAGTGGTCTGCACTACAGTTATGTATAATAGTTAAGTTTGTATTTGTGGTAGTAGTCTGCACTACAGTTATGTATAATAGTTAAGTTTGTATTTGTGGTAGTAGTCTGCACTACAGTTATATATAATAGTTAAGTTTGTATTTGTGGTAGTAGTCTGTACTACAGTTATATATAATAGTTAAGTTTGTCTTTGTGGTAGTGGTCTGCACTACAGTTATATATAATAGTTAAGTTTGTATTTGTGGTAGTAGTCTGCACTACAGTTATATATAATAGTTAAGTTTGTATTTGTGGTAGTAGTCTGTACTACAGTTATGTATAATAGTTAAGTTTGTATTTGTGGTAGTAGTCTGTTACAGTTATATATAATAGTTAAGTTTGTATTTGTGGTAGTAGTCTGTACTACAGTTATATATAATAGTTAAGTTTGTATTTGTGGTAGTAGTCTGTACTACAGTTATGTATAATAGTTAAGTTTGTATTTGTGGGAGTAGTCTGTTACAGTTATATATAATAGTTAAGTTTGTATTTGTGGTAGTAGTCTGTACTACAGTTATATATAATAGTTAAGTTTGTATTTGTGGTAGTAGTCTGTACTACAGTTATATATAATAGTTAAGTTTGTACTGGTGGTAGTAGTCTGTACTATAGTTATATATAATAGTTAAGTTTGTATTTGTGGTAGTAGTCTGTACTACAGTTAGGTATAATAGTTAAGTTTGTATTTGTGGTAGTGGTCTGTTACAGTTATATATAATAGTTAAGTTTGTATTTATGGTAGTAGTCTGTACTACAGTTATATATAATAGTTAAGTTTGTATTTGTGGTAGTAGTCTGTACTACAGTTATATATAATAGTTAAGTTTGTATTTGTGGTAGTAGTCTGTACTACAGTTATATATAATAGTTAAGTTTGTATTTGTGGTAGTGGTCTGTACTACAGTTATGTATAATAGTTAAGTTTGTATTTGTGGTAGTGGTCTGTACTACAGTTATGTATAGTAGTTAAGTTTGTATTTGTGGTAGTGGTCTGTACTACAGTTATGTATAATAGTTAAGTTTGTATTTGTGGTAGTGGTCTGTACTACAGTTATGTATAGTAGTTAAGTTTGTATTTGTGGTAGTGGTCTGTACTACAGTTATGTATAGTAGTTAAGTTTGTATTTGTGGTAGTGGTCTGTACTACAGTTATATATAATAGTTAAGTTTGTATTTGTGGTAGTGGTCTGTACTACAGTTATGTATAATAGTTAAGTTTGTATTTGTGTTAGTGGTCTGTACTACAGTTATGTATAATAGTTAAGTTTGTATTTGTGTTAGTGGTCTGTACTACAGTTATGTATAATAGTTAAGTTTGTATTTGTGTTAGTGGTCTGTACTACAGTTATGTATAATAGTTAAGTTTGTATTTGTGGTAGTGGTCTGTACTACAGTTATGTATAGTAGTTAAGTTTGTATTTGTGGTAGTAGTCTGTACTACAGTTATGTATAGTAGTTAAGTGTGTAAGATAAATGTGAAACAACTTCCAGATGCTGTGTCTTTCGTAATTCTGTATCCTGGGTCACAAAGGTTTTGTATGGAAAGGTACAAGTTATCTGATCACCCACTTCTACGCACATATTGTGACTACCAATGTTCATAGTTCGATGTTTAATTACTATTCTATTTTGAAGATTGTACGAAATAGCTGACTCTACCGTTTCCTAGTGATTGTTCCATACTAATCACTCTATGTTGACCCTTTGTTTCCTGGGCTGGAGTTCGCTCCCAAGTTACACTGAAGTTGGGAAGTAGGCCTCTGTCTTCTTCTACTTGTTTCCCCGACCATGAACATTCATCAACTTCAAAGGTACAATCTCCATGTTGCGTTGCGGCCACCTGAGGTTCCACTGCAAACAAATGAAGAGAGTTACGTACCAATATACACTATCTTCACATTTAAATTACCAGGACAGAAATAGAGATGACTTAAATTGTGACATTATATTATCAAAATGGATCATCTGTCCGCCTAACTCTGCGTTCCTTGCAAGAGAACGATTCGGCGTTGAAAGAAGTGGTTCTACCAGCCTGCACGTAATCGACGTAAGCACTCCAACGCAAATATAGGCACTGTTCGTGATAGAGTACGGGAGAACGGAAACAAATGAATTGCTCGTTGAGAGCTTTTGCCGACCACATCTGGACAAACAGCTGTGAACTCAATGACCATAGGTTGCGCAGTGTATTTGCTGACTGGGCTATCGAGCAATTGGAAGCTAACCTGGATTTTTGTCAGCGACGAAGACCACTTTGACATGAATGGTTTTGTTAACAAACAAGCAATCACAATCAAGAACGACCACTTCATCCCCAAAATGTCACTTTGAGCTGTGTGCAATTATTGGTGCATATTTCTTCAGAGACAAAGTTAAAGAAGATCTGTCAATATACAAAGATACCGGGCTCTCACAAAGGACTATTTTCGGCCATCAATCGGATGGTATTTATCTCAGAAACATCTGGTTCCAGCAAGATTGTGCCACATGTCATACTGCTCTCGAAACAATCGATCTTTAGAAGGAGAACCTCAGAGGCTCCCGATATCATCTGTTTACTTCTTGTGGTGTTATGTTAAATATCGAGTTTATGTCAGTAAATGATCTTATAAATAACATAACGCATGTCATTGACGTATACGAGCGTCTTCTCTTCCACAAAGAATGACCAAAATAAAACGGAAATAAACCTCTATCATTTATAGAACGTATCTTATTTAAATTCAAAGATAGGACACTTCTTGAAAGACCCTATATAATTATTGGTGCTGGACTAAACATTTTCTTACCTGGACAAGGGCCCTGTACGAATGTAATGTCATCAATAGCAATGTCACTCATCCCAGGACTTCCTACTGATGCTTCAAAGGTAATCTGTAAATATACACATTTTTTACATTATTTACAGCAAAAGCGAAATAAAATATGTTGTTCGGGAAATTCCAATATACTTTATTTATTGCATAATTCATTCTATTTCATCTTACTCGAGAAAAACTTTTGTGTAGTAAGACTTTATTAATCTTTCAAGCAAAAGGCTGAGGCAATTGTCAAATGTTTAAAAAGCAGGTCGCTAGGTGATCACTTTGAAATTTCCTTCTCTGCATGACTAACAAGAAAAAGAAAAAAAAGAATGATGCCTTGGCAGCAAAACGGAATATGACAATACGAAAATTAAAATCAATAACAAAGCACATCTTGAGAATAGTTATTACCACAAAAATTCTTCTTCATCTTTACAAGGTCAACAATCCGCGTCGGGCCTGAGCCTGATAACCCAACTGTCGGCCTCACGCCCACTTACGCAAGGCAGAGATGCGCGATTATCCAACCGATACGGGGAGGAGATGCTATACCCGGGAAGTAAAATCTGCACCCTTCAAGGGTGGGATAGAAGCCATAGCACAACGCATTAGCCCACTACGTCCTAGCGCAGGACTCACAAAAGTTCACTTGATATAAATTTTATGTTTTAAATATATATGTGTAAGGGGAATTAATTGCTATTTTACAGTAGCCGTGTGTAGGCCAAGGTTTACAAAGGTGGAAATGCCATTGCTGGGATTTGAGCTACCGATCTCC
>CM060948.1:9566060-9576060 GCA_030765055.1 Mantis religiosa
TAATAATAATAATAATAATAATAATAATAATAATAATAATAATAATAATAATAATAATAATAATAATAATAATAATAATAATAATAATAATAATAATAATAATAATAATAATAATAATAATAATAATAATAATAATAATAATAATAATAATAATAATAATAATAATAATAATAATAATAATAATAATAATAATAATAATAATAATAATAATAATAATAATAATAATAATAATAATAATAATAATAATAATAATAATAATAATAATAATAATAATAATAATAATAATAATAATAATAATAATAATAATAATAATAATAATAATAATAATAATAATAATAATAATAATAATAATAATAATAATAATAATAATAATAATAATAATAATAATAATAATAATAATAATAATAATAATAATAATAATAATAATAATAATAATAATAATAATAATAATAATAATAATAATAATAATAATAATAATAATAATAATAATAATAATAATAATAATAATAATAATAATAATAATAATAATAATAATAATAATAATAATAATAATAATAATAATAATAATAATAATAATAATAATAATAATAATAATAATAATAATAATAATAATAATAATAATAATAATAATAATAATAATAATAATAATAATAATAATTTAAAGTACAAATGTGTATATTAGCCCTGGCACCTAATTTTCCAAAGCAGGGCTAATGTGCCAGAATTTTAGCGTTTATACATCTTAGAACATAATTTACAGCTAAATGTTTACACATAAAACTGTAAAAATACATTTGTTTAAAGAATGAAATTATTAAAATATATACAAACATAGAAATATATAAAATGAACAAAATGTTTGCCAAAGTTAATTTAAATAAAAATATACAATAGCATTTCATTCATATCAACATCACAAAACTATTACTGCAAAATATTAACATATATATAGTTCAACTAATATTTTTATTATTTTTAAATTAATTATTAATAATATTTCTAAATGTATTATTGTTAATTATTGAATATGTAAATGCTATGTACATTGGCAGTGTAAAACTATATTAATTGACAACTATAGACAGAATCAAGGCTCCTCAATGTTGTTCCAGCAAATATGCCTCGTGCTGTTTGATGTCAGTCTTAGTAACAACAGAAACTTACTTTTAAATAAATGAAGTGATAAGGAATAAATAAGTTCTTCTTATTACAATTATAAAAACCTATTTGTTTTTGGTTATCCCTTCATAAGCTGTACGTGAAAGGGGGACATTTTATGTACATGCTTGGTAGTTTACTTATTACCATTGCAGCCATTTCATAATTAAACAAAGTAAAGAATTTATGGATGTATAGGCATTTGTTTCATCCACGGGAAAATAAATAAATAAAGCTAAACGGAGCCCTTTAGGCCAGAAATTTGGAAACAGAATTACCTCCCATGTAAAATGATACTTGATATGACTAACGTGGAAATGGAAGCGTTTGCCTACTAATGGGTTACAGCGTACGGTACGTATTTCAAAATGTGCAATAATTTTGAGAACGCTCTTTTAACTCTGTTCTAAGAAACATGGTAAGGGTACAACTGCTTTTTAGTGTGTTCTTTCTCAGTTTACTTGTTACAAGTGATCAAGTACGAGTGGAAGAAAATTGTTAACTTTTGTGATTTTTAAAAACAATTTGTGTGTACACAAATTCCGTAAAATGATTTCTAAACCTAAGAAAATGTGACTGTAGCTAAGGAATTATGTGTTTTGTTTAAAGTGGGGAAAACTCAGATTTATGAGGTTTTTAAAAAGCAAAAATTAAAGACGAGTGTTAAAGGGGAACAGCAAGTCATGTGAAAGGCATCACCAAAGCAATTCCCATTTCTGTGATAATGATGATAATATGTAATATTACCTGTTGGTGTAAACTGTAAGCTAGATAGGCGAGCTTTGTCACCGGATCTTCGTGGATACCCAGAATCAATATAAGTATAGCCACCGCTTTGTTTACAGTCTGTAGCGGGACCAGTCACTGGATTCCTGCTTCCACGAGCCTGAAACATTTATTCAGTGACTTAACTGTAACATTAGCACTACGGACCAGTCGCCTAGCGTTTACTTTGCAATCTTTTGGTGAAGCATTAATCATATAAGTCGAGTCACTACATGAGCTGATAATTTCATAGTCCGTCCCTTTAGTCCTTATGTGTCGCATAGGCCAGATATGCCCCTCTCAAAAAAAAGCTTTGCATAACAATGTTTATCATAATGAAAAGTATTATTATTATCCTTGTTCTTTATGTTTCAGTTTTGAATGAACTAGGAGATATTGTCACCCAATTAGCGGAAAGCAAAACCAACGACACCTGAGAAGGGACCAGAGGCCGAGCCACACCCTCTCATTAATCTCAGTCACTAACTGACGGGTGATTAGGGAAATGTCACTTGTCGCTGGCCGCCTCTTTCCCCTTCCCCTGTCCTCTGGAATCTTCGCGGTAATTCACTGAAACCAGAGACTTCTAGAAAGCAGTGATATCCCTATTAAAAGGGCTGCAGTGAGTGAATTGAGTCAGTCAGTGCTTGGAAAGCAGCGAAATAGGCCGTGTTAGTGAACGAGAAGACTGTGTGCGTGCAACGGAAGAATTTACCTAATTGTGAGCGTACAGTGGAACTGCAGCGGACGAACTGGTGAATTGTAATTGTGGGCATTACGTAATTCTGTGTAATCGGCAAGTGTTCAACTGTAAGTCGGTGGAAATAAAGAACATTGTTGAGTTTGTGTAATTGAACTTTTCGTTTCACGAACCCACAAAGTCACACTGGTGTCAGGAAGCGGGACCACAACATCACTGAACATTACGGCCATGGAATCGGCATTGGAAAAGATTTTGGAGGAGATGATGGAAATGAAGGCGGAACTGACAGAAATAAAGACGGCCAACGACATCACCGAGAAAATGGAAAAGAAGTTGGAAGCGGCAAACAACAACTTGGTCACAACAATGACCGCAAAGATGGCCGAACTGAACACAGAAATGAGGGCAGCGAACGACAGTCTGGCCACGGAAATGGAGGCGAACGAGTTCCTCGCCGCAAAATTTGAGGAACAGTTGGCCGGCGTGAAGGATGACGTCGCGAAGCTGGACAAGCGAATGGGTCAAGTAGACGACCGCCTTAATGATTTAGAGGAAAAGGCCGACAATAACGCCAAGACCCTGAACGCCGTGATGGAAGACGTCGAAGACCTTGTGAACCGCGTAATCAACCTGGAGGGAAAGGCAGACAGCAGCGTCCAGTCCCTGAACGCCATGATGGAGGACGTCGTCGGCAGGAAGCTGATGGAATTGAAGGCCGACGCGCCGGGACGCGACACAACATCTGCGCGCGTCAATCCTCCCAAGTACGACAGCGCGTCAACGTTTGAAGTCTTCCGCCGCCAGTTCGACGAAGTGGCCAAGCACAACAAATGATCGCCAGAGGAGGAGGCCACACAGTTAATAGCCAGGCTCCAGGGACGGGCTGCGGAAGTCCTAAACGCGGTGCAGAAAACGACGGCGCCCAAGGACATCAGGGAGGCCCTGGAGAATCGCTTCGGAAACCACCGCTTAGCCGCAGCGTACCGCAGCCAGCTAAAGGTAAGATCACAGCAGCCGGGGGAGACGATGCAGGAGTTCTCCCTGGCAGTTGAACAACTAGCTGGCAAGGCCCTAGTCGACCTCCCACCAGAGTTCGTGTCCCGGGAAGCTGCCTACAAATTCGTGGACGGGGTACGAGACACGGAGATTCGTCAGCGCCTAATGCTCGGCGATTATAAAACCATCCACGAGGTGCTGACAGCAGCATTAAGGATGGAGGCGGCCAAAGTGACAGCTATCCCGACGTCGAGCACGAGGAGTGTCCGCTACACCAGAGACAGAAGACCAGCTGAGGGAAGCAGGTGAACACCCAGTGGCCTGTGTTGGGGGTGTGGACAGCCCGGACACCTGCAGAGAGTCTGCCCACACCAGGAAGAACAGAGGGAGAGGGGCACGTCGGCGCCATCACCACCAACCCCTCGAGTGACACTGCGCGCCGTCAGCCGGCGTATGGATGACAGCCTCATCGCGGACGGTTGGGTAAGAGAAAAGCCGTGCCGCATGCTGGTGGACACTGGGGCAGTCGTGACCATCATCACATCTGACGTGGCGAAGGGTTTGCCGACAAGGAAGCCGAGTCGACCATACCAGCTTGTCATGGCATCGGGCGAAACCTTGCCTGTGGAGAAGGAGGCCCTGCTGAAGCTGACCTTGGGAAGGAGTACCGTACGCCTGTGGGTGTTCATCGCGAAAGTGGCTGAGGAGGTGATACTGGGATTGGATGCCCTCAGGAGCCATGAGGCGACGGTCGACGTCGGCAGGAAGGTCCTTCGGCTCAACGGATAAGAGGTTATATTCCGTCAACCAGCAGAGTGCCTTGGAATTTGCAGGGATGTCTTGAGCGAAGACGTGGTTGTAGCCGCGAGGAGCGAGGTGGTGGTGACGGCACGACTGGAAGGCCAGAGAACCAGGTACGTGATGCTGGACCACAAGACGCCTGTACACGGACTGTGTGTAGCCAGGGCATTGCTGCCGTGCCGAGAGGAGGTGCCAGTGAGACTGCTAAATCCAACGGACACCGACCACGACGTCCAGGGCGGGACGGATTTGGGAACGTGCGAGCCCGTGGTAAGCGTAACGGCAATCGACAAGACGCAGGAGCCAGTGCCGATACAAAACCTGGGGCTCCGGCTAGAACGCTTACTGGAGAGGGCGGCCGACCACCTGACTGCAGAACAACTGGAGAAAGTTCGACAACTGCTGTGCGATACCAGAGCGTCTTCAGCCAAGGCGACAGTGACCACGGCAGCATGGACAAAGTGCTTCACCGCATCGACACTGGGGACGCCCGGCCTATTCGGCAATCTCATAGACACGTTCAGCTGGCGAAGCAAAGGGCGGTACGGGACATGCTGGAGGACATGAGATCCAGGGGAGTGATTGAAGAGTCCGACAGCCCTTGGTGTTCCCCTGTAGTCTTGGTGACAAAGAAGAACGGCGAGCTCCGCTTCTGCGTAGACTACAGAAAGTTGAACGCTGTCACCCGGAAGGACTGTTTCCCCTTACCACGGATTGACGACACCCTGGACACGCTAGCTGGTGCACAGTGGTTCTCGACCCTGCACCTGAAGTCGGGCTACTGGCAGGTAGCTCTAGACCCAAGAGACAAGGAGAAGACCGCATTCTTGACGGGCAAAGAGCTCTGGCAGTTCACGGTTATGCCCTTTGGCTTCTGCAACGCACCAGCTACCTTCGAACGCCTCATGGAGTCAGTGATTAGAGGGCTGACATACGATGCCTGCCTGCTATACCTGGACGACATCATCATCATCGGGAAGACTTTTGAAGATCACCTCGAGAATCTGAGTAAGGTGCTACAGAGACTGCAGGCGACCAACTTGAAGCTGAACGCGAAGAAGTGCCAGCTCTTCCGCAAGGAAGTTAACTACTTGGGCCACATAGTCTCAGCAACCGGAGTGGCCACCGACCCGGAGAAGACAAAGGCCGTGAGGGATTGGCCTCGCCCAAGGGATGAGAAAGAGCTGCGCAGTTTCCTGGGGCTGTGCAGTTATTACCGCCGCTTCATAAAGGGGTTCTCCAACATCGCCAAACCCCTCACCCGCCTGACAGAGGAACACCGGCCTTATGTGTGGACGGAGGACGCCGAAAACGCGTTCCAGCACCTGAAGGAAACCCTGTGCAGTGCTCCAATTTTGGGTTTCCCACAACTGGGTGGCGCCTTCATTGTGGACACCGACGCCAGCGACCATTGCATTGGAGGTGTCCAGGACGGCCATGAGCGGGTGATAGCCTACTACAGCAAGACGCGATCCAAGGCAGAGAAGAACTACTGCGTCACCCTACGAGAGTTACTGGCGGTAGAAAAGACATTGGAGTACCTCCACAAGTATCTGGTCGGTCAGCCATTTCACCTGAGGACTGAACATTCCGCCCTAACCTGGCTCTTGAGCTTTAAAATCCTGGAAGGCCAGACAGCACATTGGGTCCAGAGGCTGCAGGAGTACGACTTCACCTCGGAACATCGTAGAGGGAAGAGCCACGGTAACGCAGACGCCATGTCCCGAAGACCCTGTCCAGGAGAGTGCGGCCAGTGCATAAGAGTGGAAGGGAAGGAGCGTGCCGTAGCAATCCGCGTAGTTGTGGCAGTGCCTGCGGACGGCTGGGATAGCGCAGGCCTGAGGAGAGAGCAGCTGGCGGACGCAGACTTGGGGCCACTCTTGAGGGAAGTGGAGGCAGGGACGAGACCAACCTGGGAGGACATCGTACCGTGGAGCGCAACCTACAAGTCGTACTGGGTCCAATGGGACTCGTTGAAGACCAGAGAGGGCGTGCTGTTCCGGGTATGGGAGTCACCCGATGGGAAGACGCAGAGAGAACATTTGGTACTTCCCCGGAGTAAGGTCCCGGAAGTCTTGGAAGAAGAGCACGCCGGTACTTCAGGAGGACACCTGGGAGTGAACCGGACGATTGACAAACTACGGCAGCGCTACTACTGGCTGAGACTCCGAGCAGATGCTGAGAGATGGTCCCGTCACTGTCACGTGTGCGCGGCGAGTCGCGGCCCCCAGACTAAGAGCCGGGGTCGCATGCAGCAGTACATCGTTGTAGCGCCATTCGAGCGGATCGCCGTTGACATTGCTGGACCGTTCCCAGTTTCCGACCGAGGCAACAAGTTCCTAATGGTTTTCGTGGACTACTTCACCAAGTGGCCGGAGGTGTATGCCATCCCAAACCAAGAGGCAAAGACAATCACAGACTGAAGCAAGTGTTCTGTCGATTTGGGGTGCCGTTACAGCTACACAGCGACCAGGGTACCAACTTTGAGTGCAACCTAATGAAGGAGGCACTACAAAGGCTTGGGGTGAACAAGATCCGCACGAAGCCTCTAAATCCACAGTCGGATGGCATGGTCGAAATACACATCAAGATCTTAGAGGAACATCTGAGGAAGGTCGCGGCCAGCCATCAGCGAGACTGGGACGTCAAGGTGCCACTGTTCTTGCTGGCCTACCGCTCGTCTACACACGACACAACTGGGATGAAGCCAGCCATCTTAATGTTCGGCCGAGAGTTACGCCTCCCCTGTGACCTGGCTTTTGGAAGCCCTCCGGAAACGAAACAGCCAGCGACCGAGTATGTGGAGAACTTGGTGGACCATCTCCAAGACATGCACGAGATGGCTCGCCAGAACATCCAGAAGGCGAGCGACCGCATGAAGACGCGGTATGACATGCAAGCCAAGAGCCAAGGTTTCCAGCAAGGTGACCCGGTCTGGTTGTACCGTCCTAGACGGACTAAGGGACGCTGCACGAAGCTCCAGCAGCCATGGCAAGGACCGTACCGGTTGGTGAAGAGGATTAACGACGTGGTCTACCGCATCCAGAATGTTCCCCGAGGGAAGATGTTGGTGGTACACCTGGATCGTCTAGCCGGCTACGATGGTGCTGTTCGGGACGACCAGCTTTGAGGAGGGATCAGTGTCACCCAAATAGCGGAAAGCACAACCAACGACAGCTGAGAAGGGACCAGAGGTAGCCGGGCCGCACCCACTCATTAATGTCAGTCACTAACTGAGGGGTTGATTAGGGGAGTGTCCCTTTAGCTGGCCGCCTCTTTCCCCTTCCCCTGTCCTCTGGAATCTTCGCGGTAATTCACTGAAACCAGAGACTTCTAGAAAACAGTGATATCCCTATTAAAAGGGCTGCAGTGAGTGAATTGAGCCAGTCAGTGCTAGGAAAGCAGCGAAGTAGCGCCGTGTTAGTGAACGAGAAGACTGTGTGCGTGCAACGGAAGAATTTAAGTAATTGTGTGCGTACAGTGGAACTGCAATGGACGAACTGGTGAATTGTAATTGTGGGCATTACGTAATTCTGTGTAACTGGCAAGTGTTCAACTGTAAGTCGGTGGAAATAAAGAACATTGTTGAGTTTGTGTAATTGGACTTTTCGTTTCATGAACCCACAAAGTCACAATATATATAAGTTGTAAGACTAATATTGCGCAGGAAGGATCAGTATTAGGTTTGAGTCACAGTGGGATACTCCAGTCTTAACAGGCTTGATTATGAGTCAGATTTTATTAAGAGCGGATTGTCTTTTTTCCGCTTATATGTGTCTTCTGAATGATCTTTAAAACCATCGCCATCTTTTTCCTGACTTAATGGCGGCTGATCAGAAAAGGCAAGGGAGGCCGGGCAGCGGTCTTTGCTTTTATGATAAACCTTTACTATATTATATAAACTGGCATGATACTGGTTCGTCTAAAGCACTCACAAACTGCGAATGCTTATAATCTTTGCAAAAGCTAAAGGCATATTGAGGCGGAACGTACTGCTAAGCTTGCGCCTCCTACCAGCGCTACCACCACGTATCTGAGAACATTACCTTCATTAATTATGCTCACATAAATATTTGAAAATGGCAGATACCAGTCTTATACTAAGAAAGAATTTTATTTCCTGATCATGACTGTACAAATATCCTGTCTCTACAATACTTCGAAAGCGAGCAATGCACACATGGTTATGGTTTTCCAACACCCGCCATTCAACACAGATAAGCCTGAGAAACAACACCATTCCTTCCTCACAACATTTATCTTAAGCATAAACAAACAGTACACCTACTATGAAAATAGAAGTCACGCAGTTTGAAACCGACTGAGTAAACATCAATTCGTTTTCAGAGTAGTGGTGTGTTATTTTGTTAAACTGAATGGCATCGTTAAGTCGTGTGTTGAACTCGAGCCGAAATATTGTTAATATTACATTAAATAAGTATTATACACATATCCTTTCTCCAGTGTTTGTGAAGCTGTACGTGAAGCTGGGACAAGTCAGTTTTCGATCAACAAACGTGAAGTGATTCATTCCCAGGAAAAAAAAATTATTTAATTTGAACAAGTTTATACGAAACCTCTGCAATCCAAAATATAGGGCAACTATAGATTTTTCAAAAATCCCAGAAATTATTTTTGTAACCTTGTGGTGTAAGAAGTGTACACGAAGCAGCTTCATCCTTAGAAAAAGGGAGCGTGTCTGTGATTCAATCTCCAGTAAAGACTCACAAAGTAGGAAAGTGAGTTGCTGGATTGGAAACAACTGCTGTGACGTGTGACAAGGTAAGAGCTTAATGTTTTAGGAATATTTAATGTGTTGTGTAATTACAGGAAAAATAGCCAAAACTTGTAGAGAACATCTGCAGGTACACGCACTACGCTTGGCAACAGCGCTCCGTTTGAGTATTGGCCAGCGTTCATATGACTTTATCGTAAAAAATCCCGAGGCGCACGTCATTCATAATATCCCTCCTACAAGCAAGCAGTTGCCATGGTAACCATTACGTCACTTCTGCATGTTGTTTCCACGTAGCAGGAGGCCACTTCTCGTAATTGTGCTGTGTAAAGACCAACCTACAACCGGCACTGATGTAGGAGCTTTGGTTTTCGAGAAGAAGTGAAACCGAACGACATGACATTTTGAAGAAAGGACGTCCAACACCGACATTGCACCTTCTTCAGAGAGATAAGCGCAAAACAATTGCATTTTAAACTTAATAGCACAAGTGGTTATGTCATGTTTGCTCTGAAGCTTTCGACGATGTGCTTCTTCAAAAGGTCAACTATCTACTTAATAAACATCATAAACTGATGAAGATAAGACACAACAGTGAAGTGAAGGCAACAATGAAATAATTATATGCCGGTGGCAGCTTACATTAAAGCAAAGGAATGGAGAATTTCCAATATCAGGTTTCTGGCCTCTTCAGAATTTAGACTCACGATCCGCCACTGACAGATTCCTGTGAAATTGTTTCAATTAAAAACAGTGCTGAATACTTTGTAAATGAGATTTTTCTCCTCAGGAATGTACTATTAATGAAGAGAGGACACGCTTGGTTCTGTTCTTGTTAGGCC
>CM060948.1:9581060-9591060 GCA_030765055.1 Mantis religiosa
TCGCGAAGGTACCTTTCTTCTTGGATTTTTCACATTTCATAACCTTTTGCCTATGTAGGAAAATAATAATCAGAGGTGAGCAGTGACTAGCGAGAGAAGCTCCAAATAATAAAGGTCACTATAATTGTCGCATCGTAATTTGGTGATTGGCGTTTTGCCTCCAGGTGCTATTCAGCTGCGAAAACAAGGAGAGGGAATAAACATGTCACTGACACGTCATTGCGGTCGCCTAGCAACCAACAATGCACCAATCAAAAGTAAACTGTTGCCATAGCAACCCGGCACGCTTATCCTACGTTGCCAACTACACCACGTGCCTTATGCATGACGCTAGTCTATCGGCATGTTGAGGTTTGCAATAAGCAGACACTGATACTATTGCTGCTTCGCGTCGTCGTTCGTTGCCCTTTTGTATGAGATGGTATGCGTTGTTGGAAGGGAACAGGTGTGGATTTAGTTTCAAGGAATATCTTATGAGGTTTTCTGGGTGAATGGCCAACATTTTCAGTTTAATGACCAACCCTCCTTACCTGACTTTGTCCGGTCCAGTTCTAACATGAATAACCCTTACGGTACTTAAAATAGTATAGTATTTCTCCCTGTTATCATTGCCAAACCAAGAGTGTACTGCTTCAAGTACTGAGTGTTTCACAGGGTGTAAACAGCCGTACATTTTCGCAACATAATTCGTGTGTTTCAGTGATCAACTTTATTGTTTCAGTGTAACCTTAATATTTAGCTAATTATCGTTACTAATGGCTGTCACAAACACTTGTGCTACAGAAACAGACAGAAAGAAATTATCTGTGAAGACCACCGAAAAAGTTTTTGGGTACGGAATCCCAAGTAAGGGAAATCATATGTGCGTGTTCAAGACCATTTAAAAAAGTATGAATTGCTTGAACCGGTAAAAGCAAAGCGCAGTTCCCAAAATATATACTTAATGAAATTGCTGCAGAAAAAGGCCACAAAATTATTACACTCCCTCCCTACCATTGCTATTTTAATGCAATAAAGTTGATTTGGGCCCAAATAAAGGGATATGTAGCGCGCAACAATACAGGTTTCACTATAACTTCTGTTATAAAACTAACAGAAGCAATAGCAAAAATAAGTGCTAAAAATTGGGAAGATGCTGTTTGTCACACAAAATGTTATAGTAGCAGCATGGGAAAACGACGGCGTTTTGGAAGAAAGTGGAAGAACTCATGACTTCCGTGGGATATTGCAGTAGCTCTGACGGCGACGACAACGGTGACAACGATCAGAAAAGCAGTTCCAATGACAGCAGCGACTCTGAGATAAGCGGCATATTCCCGTTGGAATAGAATGCATAATTCTGTGCAGGTATGGCACTTTTGTTTCTCTAAATCTTAACTGTAGCTAACCATTTATTTTTTCTTCCTTTCGAAGATTTCGTATGCTGTAATTAGGTAACTGCTCACTTAAACGTGTAGACAGTCTTACGGCAGTCTTATGATTAATACTGCAATACGCAAATTTCTAGGAATATGTGCGTATACATTACCGCAGTCGAACTTCTTCCTCCCCTCTACCCACCATCTTCGTTGCCCAGCACGTGGAGAGGAACGGTAAAGTGGCAACGGCGCTATCCCCTCTCCTTCCCTACTCCTTCAACCGTCAATCACCAACTTATAATGCACCCATAATAAAAGAAGAGAGAATAATGACTCCAAGAACTAAGGCTACTCTTTAGTACTCTTTCTATTGTACAGTCACACGTAGGTCCAGTAGCGAGGTGTGACTTTCAAAGCGAGGGAAGCTCCAAATAATAATTGTCATTAAAATAAGAGAGAGTAATGACTCAAAGAACTAAGGCTACTCTTTAGTACTCTTTCTCTTGTATAGTCATACTTAGGTCCAGTAGCGAGGTGTGACTTTCAAAGCGAGGGAAGCTCCAAATAATAATTGTCATTAAAATAAGAGAGAGTAATGACTCAAAGAACTAAGGCTACTCTTTAGTACTCTTTCTCTTGTATAGTCATACTTAGGTCCAGTAGCGAGGTGTGACTTTCAAAGCGAGGGAAGCTCCAAATAATAATTGTCATTAAAATAAGAGAGAGTAATGACTCAAAGAACTAAGGCTACTCTTTAGTACTCTTTCTCTTGTATAGTCATACTTAGGTCCAGTAGCGAGGTGTGACTTTCAAAGCGAGGGAAGCTCCAAATAATAATTGTCATTAAAATAAGAGAGAGAGTAATGACTCAAAGAACTAAGGCTACTCTTTAGTACTCTTTCTCTTGTATAGTCATACTTAGGTCCAGTAGCGAGGTGTGACTTTCAAAGCGAGGGAAGCTCCAAATAATAATTGTCATTAAAATAAGAGAGAATAATGACTCAAAGAACTAAGGCTACTCTTTAGTACTCTTTCTCTTGTATAGTCATACTTAGGTCCAGTAGCGAGATGTGACTTTCAAAGCGAGGGAAGCTCCAAATAATAATTGTCATTAAAATAAGAGAGAGTAATGACTCAAAGAACTAAGGCTACTCTTTAGTACTCTTTCTCTTGTATAGTCATACTTAGGTCCAGTAGCGAGGCGTGACTTTCAAAGTGAGGGAAGCTCCAAATAATAATTGTCATTAAAATAAGAGAGAGTAATGACTCAAAGAACTAAGGCTACTCTTTAGTATTCTTTCTATTGTATAGTCACACGTAGGTCCAGTAGCGAGGTGTGACTTTCAAAGCGAGGGAAGCTCCAAATAATAATTGTCATTAAAATAAGAGAGAGTAATGACTCAAAGAACTAAGGCTACTCTTTAGTACTCTTTCTCTTGTATAGTCATACTTAGGTCCAGTAGCGAGGTGTGACTTTCAAAGCGAGGGAAGCTCCAAATAATAATTGTCATTAAAATAAGAGAGAGTAATGACTCAAAGAACTAAGGCTACTCTTTAGTACTCTTTCTCTTGTATAGTCATACTTAGGTCCAGTAGCGAGGTGTGACTTTCAAAGCGAGGGAGGCTCCAAATAATAATTGTCATTAAAATAAGAGAGAGAGTAATGACTCAAAGAACTAAGGCTACTCTTTAGTACTCTTTCTCTTGTATAGTCATACTTAGGTCCAGTAGCGAGGTGTGACTTTCAAGGCGAGGGAAGCTCCAAATAATAATTGTCATTAAAATAAGAGAGAATAATGACTCAAAGAACTAAGGCTACTCTTTAGTACTCTTTCTCTTGTATAGTCATACTTAGGTCCAGTAGCGAGGTGTGACTTTCAAAGCGAGGGAAGCTCCAAATAATAATTGTCATTAAAATAAGAGAGAATAATGACTCAAAGAACTAAGGCTACTCTTTAGTACTCTTTCTCTTGTATAGTCATACTTAGGTCCAGTAGCGAGATGTGACTTTCAAAGCGAGGGAAGCTCCAAATAATAATTGTCATTAAAATAAGAGAGAGTAATGACTCAAAGAACTAAGGCTACTCTTTAGTACTCTTTCTCTTGTATAGTCATACTTAGGTCCAGTAGCGAGGCGTGACTTTCAAAGTGAGGGAAGCTCCAAATAATAATTGTCATTAAAATAAGAGAGAGGAATGACTCAAAGAACTAAGGCTACTCTTTAGTATTCTTTCTATTGTATAGTCACACGTAGGTCCAGTAGCGAGGTGTGACTTTCAAAGCGAGGGAAGCTCCAAATAATAATTGTCATTAAAATAAGAGAGAATAATGACTCAAAGAACTAAGGCTACTCTTTAGTACTCTTTCTCTTGTATAGTCAGACGTAGGTCCAGTAACAAGGTGTGACTTTCAAAGCGAGGGAAGCTCCAAATAATAATTGTCATTAAAATAAGAGAGAGTAATGACTCAAAGAACTAAGGCTACTCTTTAGTATTCTTTCTATTGTATAGTCACACGTAGGTCCAGTAGCAAGGTGTGACTTTCAAAGCGAGGGAAGCTCCAAATAATAATTGTCATTAAAATAAGAGAGAATAATGACTCAAAGAACTAAGGCTACTCTTTAGTACTCTTTCTCTTGTATAGTGAGACGTAGGTCCAGTAGCAAGGTGTGACTTTCAAAGCGAGGGAAGCTCCAAATAATAATTGTGATACCGAAATTAAGAATTGCAATGTATAAAGAGTCATGATGGATTTCAAAGGAATGTTCGTTCTTTGTTACAACACATGCAAGGGCAGTTGAGTCGAATAGCAGTTGGGGGAGAATAGTTTTTATAACGAAAGCAATGTAAGAAACAGTGTCCTTAGCAGATTTCTAAAGGATGGCACTTGACTGTGTGAATAGGGCATTCTTCGGATCCTTCATAATGGCGACAAAATAGCCACAAAGGAAATCTTTGGTTGAATAATGGGCTTCCAAAAAGTGAAAGCGACATACTCACACGTAGCTGTGAGGACAGCCAGTCACTTCGTGGCTGGCAAGCCATTGAAACAGTCTGAGGCGTGAGGGCGATTAGGGCAGTCCTCTTGTTCTGTCTTGGGCCAGACATACCAGAAATGAGAGAAAATATTTATCGGTTCATATATACGTGAGGAACGAATAAATTTTATCGAATAATAATCATTCCGCCTCAAGTAACTCTAAATAGGGATATTGGTAACCCTTGGTCGGAAACTTCAAGTTTGATGTTCGGATAAAGGAAGCAGTCAATAAATCAGTTTGAAACGGGTATTCCAGTGTCAACAAAACCATCCTTCTTACACATATCCACCCATACCTCATTGCTTTACCCTGAGCTAAACATTATTGTATTAAATGGTCGCGACAACGTGGTAATCCTTGCTCGCCACATATTTGTTTCAAACTGTATCGCCAAGTGCAGCTCATTGCTCGCCACATTATAGCTTCAATTGTCATTAAAACAAGAGAGAATAATGACTCAAAGTACTAAGCCTACTCTTCAGTACTCATTCTATTGTATAGTCACACGTAGGTCCAGTAGTGAGGCGTGACTTTCAAAGTGAGGTAAGCTCCAAATAATAATTTTCCTTAAAATAAGAGAGAATTATGACTCAAAGGACTAAGGCTACTCTTCAGTACTCTTTCTATTGTACAGTCACACGTAGGTTCAGTAGCGAGGTGTGACTTTCAAAGTGAGGGAAGCTCCAAATAATAATTTTCATTAAAACAAGAGAGAATAATGACTCAAAGAACTAAGGATACCCTTTAGTACTCTTTCTATTGTATAGTCAGACGTAGGTCCAGTAGCGAGGTGTGACTTTCCAAGTGAGGTAAGCTCCAAATAATAATTTTCATTAAAACAAGAGAGAATAATGACTCAAAGAACTAAGGATACCCTTTAGTACTCTTTGTATTGTACAGTCACACGTAGGTCTAGTAGCGAGGCGTGACTTTCAAAGTGAGGTAAGCTCCAAATAATAATTTTCATTAAAACAAGAGAGAATAATGACTCAAAGAACTAAGGATACCCTTAAGTACTCTTTCTATTGTACAGTCACACGTAGGTCCAGTAGCGAGGTGTGACTTTCAAAATGAGGCAAGCTCCAAATAATAATTTTCATTAAAACAAGAGAGAATAATGACTCAAAGAACTAAGGCTACTCTTTAGTACTCTTTCTGTTGTACAGTCACACGTAGGTCCAGTAGCGAGGTGTGACTTTCAAAATGAGGTAAGCTCCAAATAATAATTTTCATTAAAATAAGAGAGAATAATGACTCAAAGAACGAAGGCTACTCTTTAGTACTCTTTCTGTTGTACAGTCACACGTAGGTCCAGTAGCGAGGTGTGACTTTCAAAATGAGGTAAGCTCCAAATAATAATTTTCATTAAAATAAGAGAGAATAATGACTCAAAGAACTAAGGCTACTCTTTAGTACTCTTTCTGTTGTACAGTCACACGTAGGTCCAGTAGCGAGGTGTGACTTTCAAAATGAGGTAAGCTCCAAATAATAATTTTCATTAAAATAAGAGAGAATAATGACTCAAAGAACTAAGGCTACTCTTTAGTACTCTTTCTATTGTACAGTGACACGTAGGTCCAGTAGCGAGGTGTGACTTTCAAAATGAGGTAAGCTCCAAATAATAATTTTCATTAAAATAAGAGAGAATAATGACTCAAAGAACTAAGGCTACTCTTAGTACTCTTTCTATTGTATAGTCAGACGTAGGTCCAGTAGCGAGGTGTGACTTTCAAAATGAGGTAAGCTCCAAATAATAATTTTCATTAAAACAAGAGAGAATAATGACTCAAAGGACTAAGGCTACTCTTCAGTGCTCTTTCTATTGTACAGTGACACGTAGGTCCAGTAGCGAGGCGTGAGTTTCTAAGTGAGGTAAGCTCACTTTGTTAGCCTAAAATGGAGAAAGTAGCAATTCGCACCTTTTGCTAATAACTTTGAACCTCACAAGAATTTTCTATGTGTCACCACTAAATACCGATCCACATAAAATACTATTGCTATTGCTATTGAAATATGCTTACAGTTGTATTTTAAAGTGACACATAAAACAATACAAAAATAAACGTTTCTTTACACGCTACACAGATTTTACGAGACAGAGTCGTATTGCTTCCGGAAACCTATGAAGCATTGAATGAGCTTACGGAAGTGCTCAGCTGTCAAATTCTCTGTAGCCCTTCGGATATTCGCTCTTCACTGCACGCTTCGCCACTAATAATCATGTACACTTTGTTTTGTTTCCATTTATGATATTTATAAGTGGTATTCACGATGTTTAATGTAGTATGCCAATACTGTCATTGGAGTGAAAGTTTAAACGCAGGAGGACTGCGAGGGTGGAACATGGTTTGGAGCTTGCAGTCCTGCCCTCCTCTCACCTCAGCTCTCTCTCCGAGGGGCGTTCATTAAGTGGCATAGCCCCAAAGATCCTCCTGTACCTAGACAGACCATTGTTAGGGCTATCTAATGAATTTTAACATTCAGACCTTTATATGTAAATATGTATGTCACTTTGTGGCGTTTATGAGCTTGACCTTTAACATCTTATTTCATTGTTGAAGAAAAAGGACATATTTTGATTTAAATTTGATAAAAGGTTGTGTGTTTTAATAACATTAAAAGAGTGAGATAAAAATGTATAATTAAAAATTCGGGTTTATTTTGAAATACTATAGGTTAAAACAGCGAAATTTGATGCAGAAAAAGAGAAGCTTATAATGGTGCAAAACCAGAAGATTGAAAATCAAATCCACAAAATGGACTTAAGTCATGTAAATTGATGAATCAGTTGAATGACTTCATGAAACATTTACTGTACTTCATGAAATATATTTGAGCACTGAACAAACTGAGTATTGGAGTTTAAAGAAAGTCTGCAGTATTTGTAACAACAAAACTCTCTTATCATGGCACCTTTCTTTTACCTTCACTTTCGAAATCTATCGACAGTAAGAGTCGGCCTTAACACCTTCTTGTCAAATTTTTCTCTCCCCATACTTTCTGAGCACTTCCTGTATCTAAATTTTTTGTTTTCATTTTGCTTTTTACATTTTAATCTTAAAACGAACGATCCAATAATTGCAATAGAAATTTGGGCAACCATTTTTTAACACATTGTTTATCGCCGTGAACAAATTTAGAAATTTATTCCACAACTTGTGTACAAGAAATCAGAAAGGTCCTTTGAACTCAGCGAGCTCGATGGTTCAGGCGGTTTATTCTGATGCCCGTATTCGATTCCCGTGGCCGACCTTCCTGACCCATAGGTTCTTTCGGTTTTTTTTCCGTGTCGCCAGGCGAATGCTGAGTATGTTAATTTTCTGTCCCGCCATTTCATCTCCATTGTCATTTCACGTCATCCCTCATCTGGTGGTCTCTTTCGGAGTAGAAGTGTCGGTGAGAGTGTATGGCAGGATGATCCACTTCCTCCTCCGCCGGTCTCCAAACCCAGGTCTCGTGATGGGACTATTTCCGAACTACAGCACGGGGGAATGTCCGTTGCCCTGGCTGCCGGGGGAAGTAAAATATAGGGACCCTGCCCTCTGCACTGTCGTGGCCTCTGAGAAGTTCGCCTCATCCTTGCGCCCGGGGATGCTCCACTTTGGGAGCCGAGTTCCTTCCAATATAATCCAGTTCTAGTTCTCTTCAATTGAGTAATTAAATTCTGAACTATGAGAGAGTTCCGAGTCACAAATTTAACCTGGTACTACACTCAATTGGTCGTTAGCATTACTTTCCCTGTGACCAACATTTCAAACTTCCTTGTTTATGATAGATAAAGCTCAGATGTGTTTGTCCCATTTTCACACGCAGGACGGTGCTAAAAGTGCAGCATAATAATTCCTAAAGCCTATATAAACTTCGCATATGAAGTTTCAAAAAAAGTAAAAGAAAGAAAACAACTTTAGTTCTTAAAAAATTGTCTTTTTTACACCTGCCCATAGCGCGTATTCGCAGTTAGATATGGTTTAGAGTTGACTAAAAGTGCAAGCTTCTATTGCCATTTTGCACCTCACCCAACTTTCTTCGAAAGCTTCAAATCAAAAATGAATGAAAAAATTAAAACAATTGATATAAAAGTACACTTCCTAAAAAGGTTATTTTGTAGGAGTGTGTGTAATTGTGAAATGTTGTTTAGAGACTGCATCCCAATAAGACAACAGGATTTACAACATTTTATGGAATACGTATAAAATGGCATGCTGTAACAATAATGATGGCATCATTCTTTATTTAGCAAAAACCTATTTATGAGTATAACCATATGAATTATGTTAGAACTAAATGTTTGAAGATAAGTCTACGAGAGAACAGGCCAACTATTGACAATCATTAGAAGACATTTTGAATTCTTGAACTGAGTAGGTATAGGTATCCTACTGGCGCTAGCAATACAATTAAAATTTATCATAAAGGTGGCGCCTCTCACTTTAGTGGCCCGGTTTCTATTCTGGATCTGTAGTGAACGAAGTGGTGTGTGATTGTCTCTGACAACCATGCTTTCCACTTTTCCACTGCTTACTTAAACTCATTGAAATTTTTCGAAGTCTTAGCTTTCAAGGCAAGGTTCCCCAAAACCTGAATTTTCGGTCAAATTGCTACAAATGCCCAGGATTGATTTGTTGTTCTTGCGATCTACTTACTTATATATAGTGAAATGCTCATAAATTCTGAAACACGAGATTTGCTAACCTATTTTATGATTTTTAATTAAAATAGTTAATTTTATCCAAGTCATATAAATTTCAGAGCAAATTTTCACTCCCAGTCATCATTTTGTCATTCGGATGGTTTACATCGTCTGGTCGAAACAGTTAGCAGTGTTTGTGCCGTCAAACTCGTTGAGGTTCTTGGTTCAAGTAGAAGATGCAAGCAGCATTACCACAGTACAGGAATATTGGTATCGAAGATAAGATAGATAACCGCTTCTCCAAAACACTACTATTATAACACATTCATTTTCTTTGATAGACAAATACTCAGGGCATTGCAAATCCTGCGTTTGAGAAACTCAGTAAGCTATTAATGAAAAACCCTGTGTAAGATTTCTGGTACAGGGGAATTCACAAGTTCGTTATGCGACTTCCACAGATGCTTTTACTGCAAAACTCCGCAACTTCAACATTATCTTTCTTGTGCTTTGCTTTGTTTCCACGAAACAATAGACTTTTGTGATTAAATGTTTATTTTTACTTACTTATTTTTGTTGCATATTTGTTTCAGATTTTCATATGTGCTTATATGCTTGCTCATTTCACCATTTGATTATGCTTGGAAAAATCCTGACTCTAACCATCACTAATATAGGTCTTTTCCTTCCTAAACTTCTCCTTCTCGTCATCAATAGTTTAACATTTTATAACAATTTGTAACGCAAATTTATCACAATATAGAAACGCAATAATCATATTTGGTGTTTAAATAAAAGCAAGTGTTATGTATACCCACCTTGTTTCGAAACGACACGGAACGATTATAGCCGTCTCGTAGTCCGAACTTCGGTGTCGCAGCTTCGAAGTTCTGTTAGGTATAATTTTATGTAACATTAAATATTACATGAGTTTGTGATTAGCCAGCACAGGAATCACTGCTGTGTGGACCT
>CM060948.1:9596060-9628560 GCA_030765055.1 Mantis religiosa
AGGATAAACAGGACTAACGACGCTATATGCCCAACATGTAAAGTAGAGGACACCCCGGAACATGCACTATTCGAGTGCAGAGAATACAGCGAATATTTGGAAGATGAAAGGAACAGCCTATCCGGAAAAAATATTTGGACGATAGTCAGGACCACAGCAGAATTTGAAACTCTACAAATAGCATCGGAAAAAATATCCGCGAAGGTAATGCAGGAATACTACGACAACAGACAACAACAACCCCGAACAATTCAACTTAGGAGAGCGGAACCAGCATCTACTCCTCGAAGGTCACAAAGACTTGCCCAACAACCGTTAGATGTCCAACAACATCCACACCAGGAACTTGAACAGATCACCGAAGAAGTGGAGCAAAAATAATGGCCACAACACCAGATGAACCGAAGGAGGCAGTTTTGGATTTCCACAGGAAGAATGGAGGCAGCCCAAAGAAGGAGAAGACAACAATAAAAATCCGAAGACAATTTATTTGTACTAAAAAATTGTATAAACAACTATGCTATAAAATTGTAAATATCTGGAAAAATGTAATGTTATAAAAATAGAGTAATTGTAGTTAGTTAGCAGCAGCAGAGTATAACAATCAATATATACTTAAAACTGAGTAAACTTGTTAAATATATTACAATTAGGTATAGGAGCTACCACAAGTTGGTAGCATTAGGTAGTATAAGTAGTTAAAACGAATATAGATAATAGGGCATATCTGCAAAACTGTATACAAAAATGAATAAAGATGTAATAAAGAAAAAGATAGAAAATAAGACTGTGGAAACGTTGTCCTGGTATAGCTCCCAGGTACCAGGACATAGTAATGCAGATCTTATTTTTCATTTTCTATTTTTTTTATTTTTTTTCATTTGTTCAGTACTGTTAACCTTCAGTTGTTTTTGTAGAAGAGTATACTATCGCTATTGCGCCATCAGAGTGTTAATGCATTTCTGTGCAAACTATTGTTAGAGTTAGGTTGAAGTTGAGAGATTTCTATCTCATCATAAGTCGTTTTTGTTTTCGAAAATAGTGAATTCTGCTCAAGTCCTTCTGATTCGGCCGCAGGGATCAAGCTACTTGCCTGAATCTTCAGTGCTAGAAGTCCGCGTTAATTCATTTTGCAATTCATTCATTATCTTATACGACTCTAAGCTTAATAAAAGTTGGAATTGTCAACTGTAAACGAATTGTGGGCTTTGTAAAGCTTAACCATATGTATCAAATGGACTCTATACTTTGGTAACTCCTTAATATGCGAAAGGTGCACATTCAGTGCGATATTCCAAAATCTCCATAAAGTTTATCACGTAGTCTCATTTAAGAAATAAGCGTGTAATTTTATTTGTTTAGGAAAAGTTAGATATCAAATAGAGTTAATAAGAGATGTGGCGAGTTCAAATCTTGGTCAGTCTGAGTTTCCCGGATAGGGTTTCTTCCGGGGTTTTCATTTATCATTAAACACGGATTCCAGTAACTCTAAGCTCTGTGGACCCTGCGCTCATCTGAGCTTCGTTTCACCCATTTCATTCATCGTCCGATATGACTTAACACTGGATATAAATCGGTCCCCTCCCTTCCTCCCTCTCCTTGTCCCTCCCTTCCTCCCTCTCTCTCTCTTCAAAAAAAAAGCAAATAGCTTAAGTTAACAAAAGATATTTATTTGGTTTTGCAAAAAAAAAAAACTGCCCAGCATTATCAGCCATTTAAAAAAAAAAGACACTGGAAGACGTACGATATTTATAAAGAAAACAAAAAGAGGACACATAATTGAATTATTTGTCACAACAATGAACTAAAAAGTAACATAAAGATTCTTTTTTCATTTAAGCAAACGTGTACTTAAAATTTGTGGGAAAAAATTTATGCAGTTACTAACAATCATTCTTGTTTATTCTCTAATATTTCCAAAAAATTCTAACGGGATTAACAGGAATTTGGGACAGATAACACAAATTTGAAAAGGTTAAGATTTCATGATACTGTAAATATTCAAAAAAAAATTACACAACGCAGATTATTATTTTAAGCGTTGAGGTAAAAATGAAATAATAGCAGTATCCAAGATAAAATATAGCTCCGCGAAGATATGGTAGATGTTTCCATGCCATTTTCATATTGCACATCAAGTCACAATTTTTAGATATTGATGTCATTGATGTATAAATTGAATAGTACTGGTCCCAGTAGACTACCTTGGGGGACTCCTGCTCTAATGCGTCTTAATGAGGAGGTTTCATTTTCTACGCTTGTGCGAAAGGTTCTATTTGAGAGATAATTCTTAATGATCAAGACTAAGGAGTCCACGAACCTTAAAGTTATAAGTTTATGGAGTAGTCCAGCGTGCCAAACGTGGTCGAAGGCCCTTTCGATGTCGAGTAGGATGACACCTGTTGATCGATTGGTGTTAAAGCCCTCCGTTATTGATTCGGTTAGTCGGAGAAGTTGCAGTGTTTAGTTTTTGTTCAAGTGGAGGAAAAATCCATTTATGGACTGACCCCGACTGAACTGGGATGGTGCAGCCGGGAGTGTGAGCTTCACCCGAAGGTACTACTCACTAAAAAACCTCCACCGGAGAGGAGTCAGGAGAGGAATTCCAGCAGTACCGCTTACGCAACTGCGGATTCACGGAGAGCGTGTAGAGGTTGGCCCTATGGCCTAACCAAGGTGAGATTGGATGCTAGGACATAAGCATGGCCGAAGCCCTGAATATGCCCTCGCGGATTCGTGGTGAGGGATGTAGTTGGGTGTAGTGTTGTTTCCAATAGGAAACACCGTCCTAACATAGTGGTTGCATCCTCAATGATAGAGGAAATGGTCATGTGTTAGTTATACTACTTTATTTGCATTAGCTTTTAGTTCTGAGTTAATGTATTTTCTACCCTGAGAGGGTAGAACGTGTCATTAAGGCTAGTGGTGGTCGCTAAGATAGCGTTAGTCATGCATGATCTTTACATGTAAAATTAGTGTGTATATATGTATGATTATTAGTTCTGCGCGTAAGCTGCGTCTAGTATGAGGTTAATCCTAAGTTGAATTTGTTCGCATTAGATTGATCATAACCATTGTTCATAGCGATATGTCGTGTAAGTATGGGGGGAGGGGGTTGCCTCCCCACCAGAGCCGCCTTGACTAAGAGCAAGGACTTTGTGGAACTGCCTATTGTCAGGGAGTGGTGTACAGTCATGTGTAATCTTACTACTTCTATGGAAGTCTTACGAGAGTACTCAGGTACTCTTGGATGTCTATCTCTGGATCTCCCATCCCTATGGTCCTATCAAATATGGACAGCGGTCTTTTGTGTTTATTGTATTCGGTTTCGTAATTGCCTATTTGCTGTATTAGTGCGTTAGTGTTTTTATCTTTGCGCTTATATACGTTGAAGCTGAGTCTTTTGATAAATTCCTCAATTGAGTGTAGTCTTAGTTCGTTGTGCAACAGATTGGCCGGTGCTACCGGCGGTTGCTTTGTGATTATTCGGATTATTCGGTTTTGTAGAGTTTGCAATTTGTGTAAGTGAGTTTTTGCAGCGTATCCCCACACGGGGGCTGCATACGTGATAATAGGCCTTATCACTGTCTTATATAGGGTAAGGCCCATATGTACTCTAAGTTGGTTGTTAATATTAAATATTGGAAATAATTTATTTAGCTGGCCATTGGCCTTGGCTCTGATCGTAGTAATGTGTTTGGCCCAGGTGAGTCCCTGGTCCATTACGAGGCCTAAGTAGGTCACTTGGTCCTTCCAGTCGATTCCTTCGCCTTGATATATTAGCGGCTGAAGGGCACGCTTGTTTTTCCTATGCAGGAGTCTTTTCGTGAAGATTATAGCTTGCGTTTTTCGTGCATTTACTTTAATTCTCCACTTAGAGAACCAAGGTTCTAGTGTATTTAAGGCGTTTTGGAGATGTTGATGAATGAGTCGCGGTTGGGTTGACTGCGTTACTAGAGCGGTGTCGTCGGCATATATATATATTTGTTCGTTCTTACTAGATCGGGCATATCATTTATGTATAAGTTGAATAGTGTCGGTCCCAGCAGACTTCCTTGAGGTACGCCTGCTTTGATTGGCTTAACGCTGGATACTGCGTCTTCTACCGAGGTGCGAAAGCGCCTACCGGAGAGGTAGTCCCCAATTAGGGCTACTGCCGAATCAGGGAATTCGTTTTGTTTTAGCTTTTTAATTAGGCCTGCGTGCCAAAACTTATCAAAGGCTCTTTCGATGTCTAAATATAGGGCACCCGTTGACTTTTTTGTGTTAAATCCGTTAGTGACTTGTTCGGTCATTCGCAAAAGTTGGAGTGTGGTAGAGTGCTGAGCTCTGAACCCAAACTGCTCAGGTATAAGAATATTGTTCTTATGGATGTGTTTGTTTATTCTCTTTAGTATTATCTTTTCTAGTACTTTGCTTATCGTGTTTAATAGGCTAATTGGCTTGTAGTTGATTGGAAGTGCTAGATTTTTATTTGCTTTGGGGAACAGGAGTATTTTGGCTTCTTTCCAGTATGGAGGAAACCTTCCACTTTCGAGTGTGAAGTTAAAAATGTTTGCTAAGAGCTTTAGTGCTCTTGGTGGTAGGTTCTTTAGTACCACATTTGGTATTCTGTCTGGCCCAGGCGCTTTTCTGTTTGGTAGACGCCGTATGATCCAGCCTATTTCGCCTGGGTTTGTCTTGCGCATTTTATTGTGAGTCGGTCTTTGCCCTAAGTCTCTAACTTCGTTTTCGACTTCTGCTATGAAGTCATCTTGCCCAATCACTGGGTTGGCGGAAAAGACATTCTCCAAGGTGATGGCAAAAGCTTCAGCCTTGGCCTGGGGTGTTTCGGCTATTGTATTATTAATTTGGAGGGGAGGGATATTCGTTCGTGTTTGCGTAAGGCATTTAATTATTCGCCAAGTTGAGTTTTGCTGGGGATTTAAATTTTCCAGCGTGTTATCCCATTGATTTTGGATGTAATTTCTAGCGCGTGCGTGAGCTAAGTCTCTAGCTTTGAGGTAATCTGCGCGATGTAGGATGTTTCTTGTTCTTTGCCATTTGCGTCGAGCTTTGTTTTGCGCTTGCTGGAGAATCTTAATGTCGTGGGGAAATCTAGCATTGATAGCCCGCTGTTGTCTTAAGGGAACACAGGCAGTAGTGACTATCTTTATGGCTGTTTCGAGTTTATTTATTGCTGCGTCTTGTTCCTCTGCAGAATTGATTTGCAGCTGTGGTAGGTAATAGTTAACTGACTCTTTAAATTTTTCCAGTCTACGTGGTTGTAATTAAAATTTAAAGTAGCTGGCTTGAACGCGATAGGAGCTTTGATGTTTATTAATACAGGCAAGTGATCAGAGGTGAGCTCCTGTAGGACTTCGAAGTGCGTGTCGTATGGGATATTGTTTAGAAGTGCGAGGTCTAGGATGTCCGGCGTATGGTTTGGCATATGGGGAATGAAAGTTGGTTCGTCCGGACCTGAGATTAGATAATTTGTGTTGTTGATATAGTTTAGTAGTTTGGTCCCTTGAGGGTTAGGATTTGTGGAGTTCCAGAGATTGTGCTTGCAGTTGTAATCACCTGCAGCGAGTACTCTGTGCCCTAAGTTCATTCTTTTATTGATGTCTTCTGTGTCTATATCCCCCGGGGGATTGTAAACGGAGGCTATCACTATATCCGTGTTGTGGATGTTTAGTTTGATAGCCGTGGTTTCAGCACGTGCTAAATTAGGGGAGTTAATTCTATAATGAAAAATATTATTTTGAATGGCTATTGCTGTACCGCCTCCTCTGCGGTCGCGGTCATTCCTATAAACTTCGTAGCCGGGAACGGAGAAACGATGTTTATGGTTTAAATGTGTTTCGTTTAGCAAAGCTATCTGAATGGAGTATGTTTGTAAGAGGTCTGATAGTTCTTTGGATCTTTTTCGGATGCCATTGCAATTCCAGGAGAGAATCCTAATTGTGTCAGAATTAGCCATGACTGTATCGGTTAATGTCCCTAATAAGTTCTGTCAGGTAGTGTGCTGTCTGAATTACGTCGTTCCCTGGTTGTGAGAATACGCCACAAAGAATTGAAATGTGTTCCTCCACCTCGCTAAGTGGCACTCTGTGTGTTGGCAATCCTAGTGACCTCACTAGTGTGCGCAGTGCCGTAGTGGGATCCCGTCTGCTTCGGGGCTGGAGCGACTTTGTAGCTGCGGGAGGCGCAGCTACCTTAGAGGGGCCAGCCTGAGTGTTAGTTGCTGGTGTTGGTCGTGGGGGTCGCTCACTTCTGATTGGGCTGGCCCCGGAACTGACCCGCGGCTGCTCAATCGCGGAAGGTTCTGCTAGAGTGCTCGACACATTGGTCCACAGAGCATTGGCCATCTCGGACCCTCAGCACTTATCTCAGGAACTGCAACATCTGCGACAAACTTTTCGTCAGAACGGCTACTCTGAACCCGATGTCAAGAGGGCCCTCGCAAAAGCCAAAAGAGCCGGAACACACATTTGTAGCTCCACTGAAAAGCCAACTGCTATAGCCTGCATCCCATATACCGGCAATCTGTCTGGAAAAATCGGCAGAATACTGGCAAGACACAACATAAAAGCTATTCACAAGCCGCCTGCACAAATCAGACACTTTATGAGACCAGTCAAAGACCAATTACAACTAAACGTTCCGGGGGTGTACCGCATTCCATGTGAATGTGGAGTGCCGTACATCGGAAAAACCGGCAGCACCATAGCTACCAGGATCAAAGAACACGATAGAAGCATCAGACTGTTGCAACCTGAAGAGTCTGGGCTGGCGGAACATTGCTTCCAGCAAGACCATAGGGCTAACTTCGGTCTCACCACTATTTTGGCAAAATGCAGTGGCTACTGAGAGCGCAGATTTAAGTAGGCATTGGCTATCTCGGCAGAGAGAGTCACTCTTAACCGAGAGGCTGGGCTACAATTTAGAGCAGCATGGAATCCTGCATTAAAACTCGAAAAAGAGAGACTCAGGAAACACAGATCTGGCTTACTGAGCAGCGACCAGAGCAGCAGTGTTTTCTGAGAGGTTGTCATATTCACCAACGCGAGCCCGCTCGCTGAGTATATATATGGGTAACCCCAGCCCTAAGATATAGGACACACGGATTCCAGCTGAAGACTTCGACGAACCAACATCGGACAGCGGAGCAAGCCGACTTACGAAGCATCGACGGGGAGTTCAGCGGAGACTGGCGAGCAGTATACGTCGGCCAGCGGAGCAAGCGGGTTTCTGGTAAGTATCTCCAATCGCAGGATAGACGAGTAGGGTAATAAGACCGCAGCCAACAGCCTCTAGGCTGGAACCAAGGCGCCTGTCAAGGGTCTGGTCCGCTATTACCCGTGCTGTTTAGCGCTCGCTAGCTGCATCTTTCAATACGCTATCTTTCCTCTTTTCTATCTAGTCTTTAAGTCCCCCTGTTAGGCCCCCTTAGCTTCTTCTCTTATTACTTCTTCATGATAGGGACTTAGTACCTAAGACTACTACCTGCAAGCAGGCATTCTTAAAGAGCCAAACAGTAAAGCCCATCCTGTCTCCCGCCTTTTTTAAGGAGAGAGACAGGACAAGTCGCATATCATCGCCTTTCTTAAGGCAGATCAGCGACACAGCCCCGCAGTACCAAATTAGGCCAACAGAGATACCTATCCACTTAAATAAAAAAAAAAAAAAAAAAAATGGTAGGCCAAACGCGAGGTACCCTACGCAGCTCAACAGCACCACCCACCGCAGACTGCAACTCCGATGTGCACGAAACGAGAGGACGGTCAAGAGCACGGAAGGGGAAGGGATCCACTCCCCCACCGGAAGATGCAGCCATCCAGGATCAACAAGATAGCTGCGTCTTCACAAGCGACGCTGCAAATGAATGCTGCGGCGATGCCACTGCTCCCAGGAATACCGAAATAGGACAACTTGCTGCTGAACACCGCAACTATAGGGCTGAAGGCCAAATAGAGAGCAGCTGTGACACGAGGGCCAGCATAAATGAAGACCCGCAAGCTGACATAGAGCACCCCAAGCGCACAACTGAAGGCACTAGCGAGACCTGCCTGCCAGCGGAGCCGCGGCAGGAGACAGCCGCACAAAACACCAACCTAAAAGAAAACGGCCAGCAGGCGGCCGCAAACAGGAGCAATGACGACCGACCCGCAGGGCTCACCAACCCGGATGTAAACCCCCAAGCAACCGTGCCCACCTACATGAACCAGGAACGGCGGAACATACCGAAGGTGTACGTCGCAGATTACTGCACTAGAAGCATGGCCTCTATCACCAAGGAGTTCGACCAAATATATAGGCCACAAAACTACAAAGCAACATATAGGGAGCACTACCACTGCTTTGAGTTTAGGACACTTGATGACTATAATCACTTTATAAGGTACTGCAAGCAAAATAAGGTACCGTTCCACATCACGGAGCCGATAAATGACAAAACGTACAAGGTGGTCATTAAAGGACTATACCCGAACGTACAGCCTGAAGAACTGAAGCAGGAATTGGAGGCTCTGGGACTAGAACCAATAAGCGTGAACAAGCTGTTCTCATTAAGGCAGAGGAGGCACATCCCAACGTTTCTGGTGGAGCAACCAAACATAGAGAGCTCACAGGCTATAAGGCAATTAAAAGATCTTTTCCACTGCCGCATAACAGTTGAGAGTTACAGGGCACCCAATGGTCCCCCCCAATGTGGGAAATGCCTGAGGTTTCGCCACCTAACCAGAAACTGCCAGGCACCACAAGTCTGCTCGCGCTGTGCAGGGCCGCATCACAACACAGAATGTCCCTGCCCAGACTCATATAGAAGATGCGCCCTGTGCAACTCTTCAGAGCACGGGGCCCGCTGGAGGGGCTGCCCGGTCTATCAAAGAGTGGCATTTCCAAACAACAGGGCGGCACCCAGACGGCAACCAGCTTCAATTTGGGGGACAGTCTCGGACCAACGAGGGAACTACGCCCAGGTAGCGAGAGGCTCAGTGCCCATAAATCACACTCAACGCCAAGAACAAAGGGGACCCATATATCACCACAACTACGATGCACAACTGAATCAAGGAAGGACCCCATTCCCACAAAGGGAAATACAACGAAGGGAGCCGCAACTGCCCCAAGAACGGCACAGCGCAACAACAAACCCCAGCGACGCCTCTCCCAGAACACAAACACAGGAGAATAGAATTCCTGATGAGGCAACTGCTCCTTCTCCAGACAATGCTCCTGCGCCAGCAAGAGATGATGACATTACAAAACGCAACGATCAACTCATCCAGAAGCACTGCGTAAACAGGCCCTTGCACTTCTGCGAAACCAAGCAAGGAAAAAGAGCCCTAAAAGCTGACGGGCAAACAAAGCTGATGCTGTTCCTGGTTGGCAGCCAATGTTATATGAAGGGCTACGAGATGCTAATGGAAATGTGGAGCAACCTCTACGGCGCCCAGCGACTGAACGAACACGATGCCCAAATGCACCAGATGCTCTTTATAAACGAGTTCGCCAAGCTAACAGAAGCCTTGGAACTGGAAGGAAGGCTCATAAACCGCCATAGGTAATACACGATATAGAGAAGGTCCACCCCCCACACATCCTCAGTACCATGGCTAATACGCAATACACAGCACCCATAACACAACACATGCAGACTCCACACACACATAAAATCCTCTACTGGAACACAAGGGGGGCCAGAAGACATCTTCAGGAATTGAAACATTACCTTTATCAGCACAACATAACAGCAGCACTCCTGAACGAAACTTTCCTAACACCAAAAGCACGCTTTAGCATCCCAGGGTACATCATCTATAGAACGGATAGACCAGACGGAGGACCTCACGGGGGAACAGCGATAGTGGTCCAGGAAAACCTTGAACATGTCCATATACGCGTGCCACCCCTAAACGTGATGCAATCGACTGCAATATCAATCACCATCCTCAACTGCAAACTAACCCTCGCAAGTATATACTCTCCCCCTAATACGCTCAGAACATCCGACATTGACATACTCCTAAACTTAGATAACGTAGTAATAGCCGCTGGAGACCTAAACGCAAAACACCCAACTTGGGGATGCCCAAAAGCCAACGCAGAAGGCAATGCCCTATATGCTCACATGATAAACAACAGCTACATAATAGACCACCCGGAAGAACCTACCTACATAGTACAACAAGCACATCACACACCATCCACTATAGACATTGCCTTGTTCAGAAACATAACCTTCAACTACCGGATAAGAGTAATAGATGCTCTGGCATCCGATCATCATGCAGTACAAATTGACATCGAGGCACCACCTAAATTCACACCGCCACCAGTACGGCTAAACTTTAATCGAGCAAACTGGAACCTATTTGCAAGCACACTAGACCGAGAGCTGACATGTACAATGGAAATAACTAATGACCAAGAAGCCGACAAAGCCGCAGCCCTACTTGAGAAAGCCATTCAAACAGCTATCCATGAAGCTGTACCCATCAAGCCGCCCGCTAAGCACGCCCTAACCTATTCACCAGAAGTATTGTCATTGATTCATGAACGGGACCACGAAAGGCGACGATGGCAGCGGACGCGAAATCTAGTCCACAAGGTCAACATGGCAACACTAAACAGCGCCATTAAGACCAAACTAAATGCACAAGCACAGCAGCAGTGGGACCAAACCCTCTCTAGACTGCCGCCGGGGAATGCCAGAGTTTGGCACATGGTTAGAGCCCTAAAGCGTGAGCCCATTAGTATACCACCGCTACAGATTGACGAAAATAGCAACTCATACGCCGAGAGTAATAAAGACAAAGCTGAGCTACTAGCAGACACACTCATGAGGGTATGCACACCCAATCAGGGCCATGCAGACAGACACTTCTATGAACAACTGCATATGGACATGCGTCAAGTCATGGAAAATCCGGCACATAACAAATGTAGGAAGACCAACCCAGCGGAAATCAAATGGATAATCAAGCACCTAAAGGAACACAAAGCCCCAGGGCCAGACCAGATCCCTAACTTGGCTATTAAGCATCTCACCAATAAAGCACTACAACTCCTCAGTGACATCTGTAACTACTGTCTTGCGTTCGGTTACTACCCCATGCAATGGAAACTGGCAAACGTACTGATGTTCCCCAAGCCAGGTAAAGATCGCGCAAACCCCAAGAACTACAGACCCATTAGTCTACTCAATACTATTAGCAAAGTTGCCGAAAAAGTCATATTGAAAAGAATGATCACTCACATAAAAAAGAACACCATACTAATAGACGAACAGTTCGGATTTCGCGCGAGACATTCAACCACACTACAACTAACAAGGACAGTGGAACATATAACACGTGGGTTTAACGAGAAAAAATCGACCGGAATCATATTTCTAGATGTAGAAAGGGCCTTCGATACAGTGTATCACGCAGGACTAATCCACAAGCTTAAAATTCTAAAATTTAACGACGCTATGATTAAACTAATTGCGCATTATCTCACAGACAGAACATTTCAGGTTAGCATAAGAGACCAAAGAACGGTTCCACGAAGGATAGAAGCAGGGGTTCCCCAAGGCAGCCTGCTAGGTCCAATACTGTTCAATCTATATATAAACGATATGCCAAAATCTAACGACACCCAACTTTCTATCTATGCAGACGACACTGCCATCTCGGCACAATCCTGGCAGCCAGCGGCCATCTGCCGTAGGCTGCAATCTGCACTCACACAACTAGAGCCTTGGCTAGGAATGTGGAGGATTAAGGTTAACACTGCCAAGTCCCAGGCAGTCCTATATACGAAGAGAACAAAGCACGTCAACAAGCCTACACCACTCACATTGTACGGGGATTTAATATCATGGCAAAACAAAGCAAAGTACCTGGGAGTAATTCTAGACTCCAAATTAACATTTGCGGAACACACCACTGTTGTTAGACGTCGGGCAATACAACAACTAGGCGCGATCTACCCACTTCTAAACCGCCGTAGTGCATTAGGTAAACAAATGAGTCTGACCCTATACAAAAGCCTAATTAGGCCAATAATGACATATGCAGCCCCAGCATGGGGCCACTGCGCCAAGACGCATATAGCAAAATTACAACTTGTACAGAACAAATGCCTGCGACTAGCTGCAAAGGTTCCTAAGACAGTCCCATTGGACTTACTGCATGAGGATCTTAGGATGCACTCGATAGAGCAATTCATCAAAAGATTAGCAGACAACATGTACAAAACTGCACAAAACCACCATAACCCAATCATTAGAAATCTCGGGAAATACGACACTACCGCAGACAAACATAAGAGACCACTATCGCTGTTCGACAGGAAAATACCCCTAAATCGCCACAGCTCAGATGAGACGCAAGACATTATCAACTACCTCCACTACCTAGTCCCACCATAGATACATGCAGCTGTCCGCAAGACCCGGGGCGGATGTTAACTCCCTGCCCTGGGCGGCCCGGGGTGACGGACAACCCCAAGCAATGACGACTCGGCCAACGACAAAGGACCAGACCGGCAGCAGTAGTATAGTAGTATTGTTTCTATGTATTCAAAATAAGGAAAAAGATACAAAAAAAAAAGTAAAAATATGTAAAAAAAAAAAAAAAATTACTCTAGTTAAACCGGTGTAAATATAAAAGATTATCTATGAAAAATAAATGTAAATAAAGTGTCTAGCATCCCCCCATGTACATTCCTCTCCCCTCCTCTCCTAGGTTTATTTTCAGGACCATCGGCAGATGTCGAAGAGACTACAAGACTCAGCGCCCTCTCCAGCTGAAGCCTCAATTATGGTAAGGTATCGCAATAGCTTATATTTAGCATGACACCCCCGCATAGCTCCATCCTGCATGAGCATGAAAATCCTCCGCTAACAATAGGTCCCTGGTCAGGGCCTCGGCCATGGCCAGTACCTAATTCCCCACTCTGTCCGTATACTCTCTTGTATGCGGGCGCCTATTTAGTATTCACCCACTAACTCCCGGGTTGCTTCGGCGGTACCGGGCACCACTTACCACCTTTCCTATCCATCACTTTAGTGTAGCTTAGTGCATGGTAGGGGAGGCGACGTAGATCCCTTTCGGATGATCGCCACCGGGTGTGGCGGAGGCGGGGCCACACCCACCAAAAAAAAAAAAAAAAAAAAAAAAAAAACCTAAGATATAGGGGGAGATTTCCTCGGCTGACCTCTTAAAGGCTCGACGGCACTTCGAGACGTCGAGGAGTGAACACCGTCCAGAGAGCACCGCAGCAAGACCAATATAGCCCTTTTCAGGGCTTGGCTCCTGCCTACCAGCGAACTTCGAAGTATCATTAGCGCCAACAGCTAGCTGCAGCTTTCTGGATACAACGAACCTCCCAGAAGAAGCAGCAACAGCAGAGAGCACTGTGATTGGGTAGGATAGCAAGGCCGCAGGCAACAGTCCTTTGGACTGGTAGCTCAGGCGCCTTTCGGGGTACGTCCTCTGCTATCCGAGGTCATAGCGCCCTAGACGTGCTCTTTTGTCATCTTCTTCTTATTTCCTCTATCTTTTCTTCATTTCATATCTTATCATGGCACAATCCACAAACCCGGCATGTGGTCCCAAAACTCCCACAAACCCCGTCTTGTACTACCTTAAGGGAGGTGATCAGCGATCCTTCTTGGGCAAAGAATTAATATGCAACCCCTCACAACCATTGACCAGTAACGTGCACGCTCTTCTGCTCCAAGAATTGGACGCCTGAAATCTTTACCTGAATAAGGCAGATGAAACTGTGCAGTCATTTATAGGGAAAAGTGACACTATCGCCATCGCACAGTTTCAAGTATATATGGCACAACGCAACCGCGTCAGCGCCATCATGGAAATGCTGCGCCAGCATATGAAAATGATAGACTCGGCATCTTGGCATACTGTCACTAAGCGCTCTGCCAGATCTTCTGAGCCAACCCCCTCCACCAGCAACAGCACCATCTCGAACACCTATGCTGTTCTCACCAAAGAGGAGCCCCAAGACATTACGCCTGGAGCTAATTCAAAGCGGCGTAAGTGCAACACCGACTCAGATGCAGCTATGGAGGAAGATTCCTCAGAAACTGCTGCACCACAAACACAACCCTCTGCACCTAGGTCCAACTCCTATCTTCCTGCGTAACACAGCCGATGCCAGGAAAGTATTGTCAACTGCCCCGCCGGGCCACATAGCAAACTTCTCAATCACGAATTTGCGTGGCTCGGTGGCCCTTCTTCCTGCCACTGCCACTGACTATCGTAGCCTCCGCAAACACCTGGAGGAACAGAAGATTAAGGGCGTCACTACCCTCTTACCAGAGGAACGTTACCTTCACGTCACCGTTGAGGACGTTCCCTCTTTTGTCACAGAAGAAGAGGTTAAGTCACACCTCAGCAGCAAAGGCTTCACCGTCACACGTGTTGCCCAGTTGACGACCAGGGGTGCAAATCCTCAGCCGCTGCCACACTTCAGGGTAGCCTTACAGAAGACAGCCAACGTCAGGGACATCTACAAGGAGACACTGATGTTCCATGCTACAGTGCGGGTAGAGCCCTATCGCCCACCACCACGCCCTCAGCAGTGTACTAATTGCCAGCAGTTCACGCGCAACGCTGCTGGCTGCCTTCTTCAACCTGTCTGCACCTTCTGCGGTACCTCTGGCCACAATCGTGCCAACTGTACACAGCTGGGTATCCCTGGTGCAAAACCCGCTGCTACAACTGTGGAGATGCCCACTCTTGTCGATATGCCAAATGCCCGGTGTGGCCGGAGGCCAGACTAGAGCTTCTCACCTCCAAGAATGGGCAGATGTCGAAATACAATGCCCGACCCAGAGTGCCACACAATACCGAGTTACCGCGCGAAGCCTTCATTGGTGCTCGATACCCTGGTCTTCCTCCAAGACAGCCCATTAAATATCCCAGCTACGCAGCTGCGGTCACCAACTCTCCTGATGCTGAGCAGCCCTCTGCTACTACTCCCACATCAAAACAGCAACCAAAAATAACGCCAACGGCATCAGCTCCCGAGCAGACTTCACTGACCCAACCATCTTCTCGGCAGGCCTCCACAGTCAAGACCAGACAACAACACCCTCAACCACAACGGCAACAGCAACCTGGCCAACAGAACGCCACCAAACGTGACCCCCCTCAACAGCTCTCTGCACAGTCTTCAGCTGAACCCGTCACCACTACATCATTATCCACTATTCCCAGTGAATCATTTCTTGCTACTATGCAACAAATTCCCATCCCCCTGCAGCCTGCATTCGCTGCCTACTTAGCCGAGTCCATCGGCACTCGCTCAAGCGACATCCACTCCTACACCATGTTGGTGCACGCAGTCCTGAACTTCATGCTGTATCATGGCTGTTAATCCTGGATCTGCTACAAACTTCAACTCCCTCAAAATTTGCAGTTGGAATGCCAATGGATTGCGCCGAAAGCTGGCGGAGCTTTCTAACTTCGTTGCTGTTAAGGGCGTACACATCCTCCTAGTACAGGAAACACATCTGACCCCTTCCATTAAAGCAACGATACCAGGCATTGTGTGCTATCGTACTGACCGGGCCGATGGCCATGGTGGCACCGCCATCTACGTGAGTCGCAGCCTACGGCATCACTCTTTGCTCATCACTGCTGTTCCACCACTGGAAGCCACCGGTATTCAGATTGAGACCAACAGGGGGCCCCTACGGCTCTTTTCTGTCTACATTCCCCCTGGACGCCCGCTGCCAGCCAATACACTTGACTGTCTGTTCTCATCCCAACAGGCCACCATTGCCATGGGAGACTTTAACGCCAAGAGCCCGGCTTGGAACTCAACCACACCCAATAACCGTGGTGCCCTTCTCGAGCGCTATATCCAAAACAAAAACTTGTCTGTCCTCTCTTCTTCCTCACCTACCATCTGCCATGGCGACCGTCACCCGCCTTATTGGCTAGACATAGCCATTGTCAGGCACATCCGACATCACCCCTATCTCTATTCCCTACCGGAATTATCATCCTCTTCTACTACTCTTCCAATCACGACCTACTCTCATGGCCAAACGCCTTATTCCCAACCCTCGCCGCACCAACTGGCAGGCATATACACAGCACATGGCTGCCCAACCCATAGTCTTGGCACCATGTTCAACTACTGCAGACGCCAACGCACTCATCTGCCAGATAACATCAACTATCACCACGGCAATCAAACATTCAACACCCTCTGCCCCTGCACACACTCAAACGGCTTGCAAGCTCCCAAGACATCTAAGGGAACTCATCGCAGCAAAGAACACGGCCAGACGCAGAGCTCAACATTCTGGTTCCCCCAATGACAAACGGACCTACAATCAACTCTGTCACCGCCTCAAACTTGAACTGGCAGAACACCTCAACGAGGATTGGGAAACCCACCTTGCCTCCCTCAACACAGAGGACCAATCCCTCTGGCGACTATCCAAGGCCCTGCTGCGCCTTCCCAATCAGGATAAGCCCCTACACCAAGGACCCATCCTCGCACAATCAGTCCGAGAGAAAGTGCAATTAATGGGTACATATCTAGAAAGCACCTTCCACCCTGCTGCCACCTGCAATCAAGATCATGTGCAGCTGGTTACAACCGAGGTCACCAACTTCCTGTGCAGACCATTAGACCCTACTGATATTCCACAGACATCTTTAGTGGAAGTCACATCACTTCTCTCCTCTGTGACACCATAAAAAGCCATGGGCTGTGACAACATTCCGTATGCTGCACTTAAAGCTCTTCCACACAACTGGCTGGAGCTCCTCGTCCACCTCTTCAATGGACTACTCTGTTTGGCATACTTTCCCAGAGCCTGGAGGCACGCCAAAATTATCACCCTCCCTAAACCTGGTAAAGATAATTCCACGCCGGAAGGACATCGTCCCATCAGCTTGCTGCCCACCATGAGTAAGCTGTTCGAGAAGGTCATCCAAGCCAGGCTTCAGCAAACCCTCTCTGCGCAGCCAATACTTCGACAGGAGCAATTTGGTTTCCGTCAGCAACATTCCACGGTACATCAACTCCTTCGTCTGGTAGACGAAATTATCAAAGGGTTTAACAACCGCCACTTTGTTGTTGCCCTATTCCTATACCTCACCCGTGCCTTCGACTCCGTATGGCACGAAGGTCTCCTCCACCGCCTTATCTACTATAATTTCCCTCCGTATATTATTCATCTCATTCATTCCTACCTTCAACAACGCACCTTCAGCGTCACCAAGGAAGACATCTCTTCCACCTCACACCCCATTCACGCAGGGGTCCCCCAAGGTAGTGTCCTTGGCCCTCTGCTTTTCCTCATTTACATCAACACCTTGCCCTCCTATCAAGGCTGTACGCTGTACCAGTTTGCTGACGATACTGCCATAACCACCGCCTCCACATGTCATCAGGTAGCTGCAGATAGAATACAACGATACGCAGATAACCTCACAACATGGTTCAATACTTGTCGCCTTACTGTGAACCCCATCAAGTCACAGGCTATCACCTTCACAAGGCGCTTGGAGGCGGATGTTCCTGACCTTCAAATTGCTGGCGGGTCTGTCCACTGGTCCACCACAGTCAACTATCTTGGCGTCACACTGGATCAGAAGCTCTCTTGGAAGGCCCACATTGACACCATATACAACAAGGTTGCTCGCAAGATGACACTTCTCTAACCCTTATGCCACCGAAACTCTGCCATGTCACTCTCTAACAAACTACTTCTCTTTAAACAAGTTCTTCGTCCTGTCCTCACATATGCCTGTCCTGTCTGGGCCACTGCCGCAAAAACTCATATGTATCACCTACAAACTCTTCAAAACCGCTTTCTTCGTACCGCTGTCGATGCCGACTGGTACAGTCCTAACATCAACATCCATCGTGACCTTTCCTTTCCACTCCTCACTGACTACATGCTCTCCCTTTCACAAAAATTCTTCGACTCCCTTTCACATAATTTCAATGCCTTCATCCGCGGCTTCGGGGAGTACGATATTGACCCCGGGGAGCGTTACAAGCATCCCAGGCTCCTTCTACATCGACCCTAATATCATCATCCATTGAAAAACAAAATATATTCTCATTTAACTATTCATCATCTCTCTAATTTCTTCAATACTACCACCTACTCCTCAAAGTAATTAAATATAACCTCTCTACCACAATTCCACCGTCTACCACAGTCTATATTTCAACTTCATCTTTCCACCAGTAAAGGACCTAGTCCTGGAATGGTATCTGTTGGAAGGCCCCACCACCTTTGGTGGGATTCCCTTCCAACGACAATTTCGCTCGTCTCCTAAGATATAGGAGTTAAAAATGTATTCCATCGAGCAATTCATCAAAAGGCTGAGCTTCAACCTATTCGAGAAGAAGAACCTAAACCACAACCAACTAATACGGGCACTAGGCGAATATGACACAACACATGATAAACACGCAAGGCCACTGTCTATTTTTGAAAGAACAATTAATATCGGGGAGCCGGAGGTAGACATACAACAGTATCTAGAAAACCTTGTTAACGTTCCAGATGCTCTACATCGCTGAACGGAGATTAAAACACACACCCATACACGTACACCAACACACACACACACACCTCCCACAGCCCCCAAGTCCTTGCGCCAATCATTGGCCAAGGCGGCCCCGGGGAAATAGGGTCCCCCGTGAGTGGCACAGGCTCGCACCTACATTTGATAGGTAGGCCGCCCGCCGAGTGTGCACTCCAAAACATGGACCAAGCAGACACATGGAATATGAGAAGGCTCACACAACTGATGATGCTGGCGGCAGATAATTACAACTGACCATTAAAGGCAAATGCCGATAATGCAAACTAGATTTATATTTAGGTTTAGCAAGATAGCAATAAGTATAATAGACCACAACTGACAAGCTTGCAAGTATTACTTGCAGTGACAATGAAACACCTAAACTTAAGACGTAGCGTTAAGGCGTGATAAATTACCCTAAACGTCCCAACAAATAACACCCGGAATCCTACAAAATACCACCCACAATAGGCAGTGGATCAGGCTGGGCTTCATGTCAAGCCTGCATCCCTGCATCAGAAACCACCCTCTGCTGAATTGCACTGCGAGACAGCTATGATCATCTCCTGGAATGCGCGGGTGCTTAAGGCGGTACCGCAGCACATTTCTCCTTCCCAATCCGGTGGAGGTTTTTTAGTGGAGCAGTACCCCTGAGGTGAAGCCCACATACCCCACTGTGCCCTCCAACACAGTGGTAATCTATAAATGGATTTTTCCTCCACTCGAAAAAAACCTAAGTCATTCAACATCCTGAAGATGGGAGAGACGTACGCTCCCGAAACGTCGATGTCTCAACATCTGCTTACCTGGCTCGAAGCCCGAGAACGTCTCGAACTGATTACTATGTTTCGTACCGACGTTTTCCATACATCTCTAATATACACTGAAATCCCACCTCCTGTCAGTTTCCTTATAACAATGTAACTATGTGGGTTCGTGAAATTAAAAGTCCATTTGCACAAAATCAAAATGTTCTTTATTTCCACCGAATTACAGTTGAAACACTTGCCAATTGCACAGAATTACGTAGCGCACACAATTACAATTCACCAGTTCGTCTGTCACAGGTCCACTCTGCACTCGCAATTACGCACAACTCCTATGCAGTACACAGTCTTCCAGTCCGTTCCCTCACTCGGCGCTCCTCACGGCTGCTCGACAAGAACTGAGCTGACTCGCCAACTACAGGCCTTTTATAGGGAAGATTGCCGTTTCTGGAAAGTTCACGGCGCGCACAATTATCCCGAGGTTTCGAGACATCTGGTGGGAGGGGAAAGAGACGGTACAGGGCTTGCGCCGCTCTCCTAATCATCCCTTCAGTTAGTGTAACGTGACAAATGGGTAGGCGTGGTCTAAATGCTTCCCAACTGGACCTACTGCTGGCCGGTTCAATAGGAGTATCCACGTTCGGGTGACACTGCTCCCTCCTAAAAGCTGGTCCTCCCGAACAGCACCATCTTAGCGTGCCAGGCGGTCCAGATGTACCACCAACATCTTCCCTCCGGGAACCTTCTGGATGCGGTAGACCACGTCGTTAATTCTCTTCACCACCCGGTACGGTCCTTGTCATGGCACCTGGAGCTTCGGGGCAGCGTCCGTCGGTCCGGGCAGGGTGCAACAACCAGAACAGCTCACCTTGCTGGAACCACTGGCTGTTAAATTGCCTGTCATACTGGGTCTTCATGTCGTCGCTTGCCATCTGGATGTTCTGGCGAGCCATCTCGTGCATGTCGTGGAGATGGTCCACCAGGTTCTCCACATACCCGGTCGCTGGTTGTTTCGCTTCCGGAGGGCTTCCAAACTCCAGGACACAAGGGAGGTGTAACTCTCGGCCGAACATTAAGCTGGCTGGCATAATCCCCGTACTGTCGTGTGTTGACGAGCGGTAGGCCAGCAAGAACAGTGGCACCTTGACATCCCAGTCTTGCTGATGGCTGGCCACGACCTTCCTCAGGTGTTCCTCCAAAGTCTTGATGTACCTTTCGACCATGCCATCCGACTGGGGATGTACAAGTGTTGTGCGGGTCTTGTTAACCCCAAGTCTCCTTAGTGCCTCCTTCAGCAGGTTAGACTCAAAATTAGTGCCTTGGTCACTTTGCAGCTCCAACGGTACCCCAAATAGGCAGAACATTGCTCCACGAGACAGTCTGTGATTGTCCTTGCCTCTAGGTTCGGGATGGCATACACCTCCGGCCACTTGGTGAAGAAGACCACGACCACCATCAGGTACTTTTTGCCTCGGTCGGACACTAGGAACGGTCCGGAAATGTCAACGGCGATCCGTTCGAATGGCGCTCCGACGTTGTACTGCTGCATGCGAGCCCGGCTCCAAGTCTGGGGGCCACGAATCGCCGCGCACACGTGACACTGACGGCACCATCTCTCAGCGTCTGCTCGGAGCCTCAGCCAGTGGTAGCGCTGCCGTAGTTCGTCAATCGTCCGGTTCGCTCCCAGGTGTCTTCGTGAAGTACCGGCGTGCACTTCCTCCAAGAATTCCGGGACCTTACTCCAGGGAGGTACCAACTGTTCTCTCTGCGCCTTCCCATCGGGTGATTCCCATACCCGGAAGAGCCCCCGTAGGGGAAGGGATCCGTCCCTTTCAGCTGCCAAAGTGCGGGCGCTGCGGACCATTAGCACTCGTGGTACCTCTGACGTTACTAGAGGAACCTTGGGCCGAACAGCCGAGCCCCTCCTTCGGGTATTGTTCGGATTGGGATGATCTCGAAGGGCAGTGTGTTTCCGATACCCATGGGAGATTGGGTACGTCTTCGGACGGGGTTGAGGGAAGCCATTAATTTTCCGGGTACTAGCCTGCTTAGCTAGTAGAAGGTGTGCTAGATCACCAGGCGGCCCCACCGAGGTCATATCGGTAGTCTTCACCTTGAGTGTTGACGCGCGTAAGTGGCGTATCCACTTCCGTCCCGTCTTGTGTCCCTAGGACCAGATGGGGGGTCTTGTTAGGAAACTAGGTCTTGCCCTAATGGAAAGCCCCACGGAGGATGCCGGGCGCCCTTCACGGGATAGCTCGGATAACTCCCTGGTTGAAAGAGGCCCGGGTCTTGTTCCTACGGGTTCAAGGCTAATGGAAGTAGAACCTCTGGACTCAACCCGGAAGAGCACGCCCTCTCTGGCATTCATCAAGTCCCATTGTGCCCAGTACGACTTGTACGTGGCGCTCCTCGATGCGATGTCCTCCCAGGTTGGTCTTGTACCTGCCTCCACTTCCCTCAAGAGTGGCCCCAATTCTGCGTCCGCCAGCTGCTCCCACCTCAGGCCTGCGCTATTCCAGCTGTCCGCAGGCTCCAACGTGACTACTCGGACTGCTGCGGCAGGCTACTTCTCTTCATCTCTTGTGCACTGGCCGCACTCTTCTGGACCTGGGTCTTCGGGACATGGCGTCAGCTTTACCGCGGCTCTTCCCTCTACCATGCTCCGAGGTGAATTCATATTCCTGCAGTCTCTGGACCCAACGTGCTGTCTGGCGTTCCAGGTTCCTAAAGCTCAATAGCCAGGTTAGGGCGGAATGGTCAGTCCTCAGGTGGAATGGCTGACCGTACAGGTATTTGTGGAAGCGCTCCAATGTCTTTATTACCGCCAGCAGCTCTCGTCGGGTGACGCAGTAGTTCTTCTCTGACTTAGATAGCGGCTTGCTGTAGTAGGCTAACAACCGCTCATGGCCATCCTGGATCTGCTGTAGGATACCTCCAATGCAATGGTCGCTGGCGCCTGTGTCCACAATGAAGGTGCCACCTGGCTGTGGATAACCCAAAATTGGAGCACTGCACCGGGTCTTCTTCAGGTGCTGGAAAGCGTCTTCGGCGTCCTCCTTCCACACATAAGGCCGGTGTTCCTCTGTCAGGCGGGAGAGGGCTTTGTCTATGTTGGAGAACCCCTTAATGAAGCGTCTGGAATAACAGTACAGCCCCAGGAATCTGCGCAACTCTTCCTTATTCTATGAGCGAGGCCAATCTCTCAAAGCCTGTGCCTTCTCCGGGTCTGTGGCCACTCCGGTTACTGAGACTATGTGGTTCAAGTAGTTAACTTCTTGCGGAAGAGCTGGCACTTCTCCGCGTTCAGCGTCAAGTTGGTCACCTCCAATCTCTGTAGCACCTTACTCATTTTCTCGAGATGGACTTCAAAAGTGTTCCGAAGATGATGATGTCATCCAGGTATAGCAGACAGGCGTCGTAAGGTAACCCTCTCATCACTGATTCCATGAGGCTTTGGAAGGTAGGTGGTGCATTGCAGAGGCCAAAGGGCTAACTGTGAACTGCCAGAGCCCTTGGCCTGTCGAGAATGCGGCCTTCTCCTTGTCTGTCGGGTCTAGAGCTACCTGCCAGTAGCCCGATTTCAGGTCCAGGGTCGAGAACCCCTGTGTACCAGCTAGCGTGTCCAGGGTGTCGTCAATCCGGGATAGGGGGAAACAGTCCTTCCGGGTGACAGCGATAAGCTTCCTGTTACCCACGCAGAAGCTTAGGTCGCCGTTCTTCTTCGTCACCAACACTACAGGGAAACACCAAGGGCTGTCCGACTCTTCAATCACTCCCTTGGATCTCATGTCCTCCAGCATGCCTCGTACCGCCCCTTGCTTGGAAAGAGGAACGCGTCTAGGTGGTTGCCGAACAGGCCGGGCGTCCCCGTTGTCGATGCGGTGAAGCACTTTGTCCGTGCGGCCGTAGTCACTGTCGCCTTGGCTGAAGACTTCTGGTATCGCCTCAGCAGTTGTCGAACTTTCTCCAGCTGTTCTTCGGTTAAGTGGTCGGCCCTCTCCAGTCGGCCTTCTAGCCGGGGCCCTAAGTGTTGCGTGGGAACCAGCTCCTTGTCTTGTCGATTGCTGTTGCGCTCAAAATGGGCTCACACGCTCCCAACTCGGTCCCAGCCTGTACGTCGTGATCGGTGTCCGTTGGATTTAGCAGTCTCCCTGGCACCTCCTCTTGGCACGGCAACAATGTCCTGGCTATACATAGTCCGTGTACAGGCGTCTTCTGGTCCAGTATCATGTTCTTCGTCCGCTGGCCCTCCAGTCACACCGTCACCACCACCGCGCTTCTCGCGGGGACCACCACGTCTGCCCTTTAATATGACCCTGCAGATTCCAAGGCGCTCATCGGGTTTCCAGAGTAGCAGCTCTTCTCCATCGGGCAACAGGACTTTTCTGCCGATGTCGACCGTCGCTTCGTGGTTCTTGAGGGCATTCAGTCCCAGTTTCACCTCTTCAGTCACCTTCGCGACGAACACCCACAGAGGTACGGCACTCCTTCCCAAGGTCAACTTTAGCTGGGCCTCCTTCTCCATAGGCAAGGTGTCACCCTATGCCGTGACAAGCTGCTATGCTCGGTTTGGTTTCCTTGTCGGCAAACCCTTCGCCACGTCAGGTCTGATGATGGTCTCGGCCGCCTCGATGTTCACCAGCACGCGGCTCGGCTTTCCTCTTACCCAGCCGCCCACGATGAGTCTGTCATCCCTATGCCGGCGCGCAGTGTAACTCGAGGGGATGGTGGTAATGGGGCCGACGTGCCCCTCTCCACGGCGGCCCTTACTCGTTTTCCGGCTGCCCTTCCTGGTGTGGGCAGTCTCTTTCTAAGTGTCCGGGCTGCCCACACACCCAACGCAGGCCACTAGGTCCTCGCCGGCGTCCCTCGGCTGGTCTTATGTCTCCGGTGTAGCGGACACTCATTGTTCTCTTCATCGGGATAGCTGTTCCCTTGGCCTCCTCCACCCTTAATGCTGCCGTTAGCACGTCGTGGATGGCTTTATAATCGCCAAACATTAGGCGCTGACGAATCTCCGTGTCTCGTACCCCGTCAACGAATGTGTGGGCAGCTTCCCGGGAAAGGAACTCTGGTGGGAGGTCGACTAGGGCCTTGCTAGCCAGTTGTTCAACTGCCAGGGCGAACTCTTGCAGCGTCTCCCCGGGCTGCTGTGACCTTGCCTTTAGCTGGCTGCGGTATGCTGCAGCTAAGCGGTGTTTTCCAAAACGATTCTCCAGTGCCTCCATGATGTCCTTGGGCGCCGGCATTGTCTGTACCGCGTTCAGGACTTCCGCGGCCCGTCCCTGGAGGCTGGCTGTTAATTGTGTGGCCTCCTCCTCCGGTGACCATTTGTTGTGCTTGGCCATCGTGTCGAATTGTCGGCGGAAGACTTCAAACGTTGACGCGTGGTCATATTTCGGAGGTTTGACAAGCCGATGTATTGTAGCGTCCCGGCCCGTCGGCCTTCAAATCCTTCAACCTCCTGCCGACGACGTCCTGCATCATGGCGTTCAGGGACTTGACGCTGCTGTCGGACTTTCCCACCAGGTTGCTAACGCGTTTGGCAAAGTCTTCGACGTCTTCCAGCATGGCGTTCTGGCACTTGGCGTTACTGTCGACCTTTTCCTCTATATCATTGAAACGGTTCGCCAGGTCCTCGACGCGCTCGTCCACTTGGCCCATCCGATTGCCCAGCTCCGTCATGTCATACCTCACGCCGGCCAACAGTTCTTCAAATTTGGCGGCGAGAGCCTCGTTCGCCGCTTTAATTTCCGTAGCCAATTCGGTCTTTATTTCCTTCAGTTCCGCTGCCAGGTTGTTATTAGCCGCCTCCGTCGTTGCTGTTAGTTCCGCGGCCAGGTTGTTATTAGCCGCCTCCGTCTTTGCTGTTAGTTCCGCGGCCAGGTTGTTATTTTCCGCTTCTGTTTTGGTAGCGAGGTTGTCATTTGCTGCTTTCATTTCCGAGGTCAGTTCGGCCTTCATTTCCATCATCTTCTCCAAAATCCTTTCCAATGCCACGTCCATGGCTGTAATGTTCGGTGATGTTGTTATCCCACTTCTGACACCAGTTGTAACTTTGTGGGTTCGTGAAATTAAAAGTCCAATTGCTCAGACTAAAAATGTTCTTTATTTCCACCGAATTACAGTTGAAGCACTTGCCGATTACACAGAATTACGTAGCGCACACAATTCAATTCACCAGTTCGTCTGTCACAGGTCCACTCTGCACTTGCAATTACGTACAACTCCTCCTATGCACGTACACAGTCTTCCGGTCCGTTCCCTCACTGGGCGCTCCTCACGGCTGCTCGACAAGAACTGAACGGACTCGCCATCTACAGGCCTTTTATAGGGAAGATCGCCATTTCTGGAAAGTTCGCGGCGCGCACAATTATCCCGAGGTTTCGAGACATCTGGTGAGAGGGGAAAGAGACGGTACAGGGCTCGCGCCGCTTTCCTAATTATCCCTTCAGTTACTGACACGAGACAAATGGGTAGGCGTGCTCTGAATGCTTCCCGTCTGGACCTGCTGCCGGCCGGTTCTATAGGGAGTTCCGACGTTCGGTTGACAATATGATGTGCATATAAAAAATTATATTAAAAAGTTAATTATGTTTTTCCTGAGCCAGTTTTGTGCTATAACAATCACATCTACTTTAGTTATTGTTGCCACATGAAGCTCAATATCATCTAATTTATTTACAATAGACCTAGCATTCAGGTACACAATTCTCTCCTCTGGGCTCGGTTGAGATCCTGTAATGTTTAAATAATCATCTACAGAATCATATTTGAACTCACCTATAATGTTATCACACTCACACATGAAAGGTACAAATGTTGTACTTCATCACAAAATAGAAACCTAAGACACTGCACTTCACTGTGCTTCTCTTGCTTCGTTCTTCACTGCTGTTGTGGTGTTTGATCATTTGAGGTTATCTTCTTTTCATATGCCAGAAGGTGATTCTTCCCCATGATCTTTATTGAAGGTCCAAACTTGTTCTCTCGTATGAAGATTTTGCCATCCCTGGTCCACGCTCCTACTCTCTTCCCTTCTCTCCTTAAATCCCTTGTTCTTTTTGCTATGGCATCATTGAGAGCCGTGAGGTGATCATTGACGAAAATTAGTTGAGGGGGTCCAGGTAAGCCCATATCTTCAGTGGATATTCGTCTTTTTGTTATGCTTCTTTCTTCCAGTGGCACGTAAAGCGAACCAGTATAGGCGGATTCCTTAGATTGGTACTTACTTCATGTTTTCCGCAGGGAAGTTTGTGCACTGCATCGATGTCATTGTACGTCAAATGGACATCTAAGGCATTTGTATCAAATACATCTTCCCTTTCCACTTGTGGTATGCCACTGATAATTAGGTTATTCTTTCGCTGATATTGTTTTACATCCTAAATGTCATTTTCCATCGGATCTATCTTAGTATCATAGATTGATCCTATGCTTTGCTCCATCTTGAATATTAATTCACTAATTTTGAATTTCAACCCTTCAAAGCACTCATTCATGAATGAAGCTGCTTTATTTACTTCTTCATTTTCTTTTCTTAATTCCTGCACCGTGAACTCAATTTTCTTTGATAGCTCCGCTACTGATGACTGCAGTATTTGTAGAATAGGTTGCGGTAAGCAGTCCTCTCTCTCACACATCCAATTTGCGTCACGATTCCCTAATAGTTCTTTATATTTTTCTTTCGAATTTTTTACACATGTAGCATGGAACCATCTCATGCACTCCCCATTACACTCCATTCTCATACTTGCTTTCCACATGGAGCACAAATCTTCAGGTCTAGTGCTATCAATAAAGGCATAAGATTATGCAACAGCCTACCAGCAAAATTAAACAAATGAAGAGCCTTATACTTTTTTAAAAAGGGAGTAATACTCCTTTTATTGCAACATTCATTTTATTCTGTAAATGAGTTTTTAAATGTTAATTAGTTTTAAGTGATTGTAAATAGTGACAGTGGCCATTAATGTAATTTTTATACTATGACGTGTCTTATATGAAACAAAAGGCCAAAATAAATTAAATTGAATTAAATTATGAGGTAGAGTAAACTCCACACATGTGAACAATTACTTTTATATAGCATTTCTCTATGGTCTTTATATAGCATATATTTATTTGCTTTTTGTACTTTGGACTTTTGTTGGATCCTGTATCTATTACAGTTTTTAGTCTTATGTAACTTTTTATATTTATCTTTGTATCTTGAAGTGACGTGTCCTATAACATATGTATTATGCTCCAAAGGATGAAATAAATACAATACAATACAATTTTAGCACCTGTTGCTGCTGCCATCTTTATCTTTATCGGGTTTGTGGGGCAGCCGTGGTACAAGTGGCAGGAATTTGACCTAGGGGAGATTAATGCAAACCTGCTCCATTGGTTTCAGCCTGATAAGCTTCTTTTCCCTGTCTTACATGAAAAACTTATACTGATGAAGAATTCTGTAAACCTACTCAACGAGGACGGTAGTGGATTTGTTTATTTGCAAGACAAGTTTCTACAGTTAACTTGCACAGAATTGAAAGAAGGAATTTTTGTGGAACCTCAAATTCGAAAACTCCTTAGGAGGAAATGTTTGAGAAAACGTTACAAGCGTGAAATAGAAACTTTATAACCATTTACAGGGATTTTGCGTGGTTTTCTTGGAATGTCATAGGAAAGAAAAAACTAGAAAACTTTGGTCTCAAATGTGTTTAAATGTTTCGAAGATGTGTTTGAAAATCCATCCACATTTAGACTTTTCTCCGGAAAATGCTAAACGATGTTAGTGATGAACAGGATCATAGTGAGGGAAAGCAGACAGGAGTCACATGTTACAAATAGAGCGACACGTGTAACGGGAATATATATGTTCTCCACTCGCAGCAGATAGGAAGCACGCCAACTTTTTGGAAGATCCAGGCTGAGTTATGATTAGATAAGAGTCATGAGATTTTTCTCAGCTGTGGATGTGGATTTTTTGGTGTTAGAATTATAATTTATATGACTCCGATTTCGTAATATATTATTTAATTGTATAATATGAACTACAATTCACTCGTTTCTATTACAAATATCGAATAACACTTTTTGAATGTTATTAACTTTCCTTTACAATTATATTCACCGCAACATCTTTCATTGTTGTGAAACAAGACTGAAGATTATAAAACTTTTCTCAAGATTATTGATTTTCTTGTCACTATACTTACTTCCACTTTATTTTGTGTTTGGCCAATTCCCTGGCACGTCACCACATCACGTCATACCACGACACACCACTACTACTTCGGCCAATCACACAACTACATACATTTTTATATATTTAAATTATTAAATACATTTACATAATTAGTCTTTATAAATTTATAAACCTTTCATACTTTAAACATAACCAAAAGGTACTGTTACACACGTATGTCCCAGAAATATTATTGCATGCATGTAAAACCTAATCTTCAATTAATGTTAATTCACCATATATCATTACATAACAATAATAAATGCAACTTAATGTGACTATGTGGGTTCGTGAAATGCAAAGTACAATTGCACCACTCAAAAATGTTCTTTATTTTTACCGACTTACAGTTAAACTCTTGCCAATTACACAGAATTACATAATGCACACAATTACGATTCACCAGTTCGTCCGTTACAATTTCACTTGCACTCGTAATTACGTACAATCCTCCGATGCACTCACACAGTCTTCTCGTCGTACACTAGCACGTCAAGCACTGACTGACTGACTGACTCCTCTTGTCCGAATTGTTGCTTATATAGGGTCAGCTGGCCCATCTAGAAGGTTCTAGATTGGATGAAATATCCCGTAAGTTCGAGAACACAGGTGGAACAGAAAGAGAGGGCGCAGTGACGTTTTTTTCCCCAGCCACCCCTTGTTACCGCTATAAGACAAACGAGGGGGGCGTGGCGAACGCCGACCGTCTCCTGCCTGCCCGCTCTATAGGGTGTTCCAACGTTCGGGTGACACTGCTCCCTCCTCAAAGCTGATCGTCCCGAACAGCACCATCGTAGCGCGCCAGGCGATCCAGGTGTACCACCATCTTCCCTAGGGGAACCTTCTGGATGCGGTAGACCACGTAGTTAATCCTCTTCACCACACGGTACGGTCCTTGCCATGGCTGCTGGAGCTTCGGGCAGCGTCCCTTAGTCCGGGTAGGGCGGCACAACCAGACCAGGTCAACTTGCTGGAAACCTTGGCTGTTGCCTTGCCTGTCATACCGGGTCCTCATGAGGTCGCTCGCCTTCTGGATGTTCTGGCGAGCCATCTCGTGCATGTCGTGGAGATGGTCCACCAAGTTCTCCACATACTCGGTCGCTGGCTGTCTCGCTTCCGGGGGGCTTCCAAAAGCCAGGTCACAAGGGAGGCGTAACTCTGGGCCGAACATTAAGCTGGCTGGCGTCATCCCAGTTGTGTCGTGTGTAGACGAGCGGTAGGCCAGCAAGAGCAGTGGCACCTTGATGTCCCAGTCTTGCTGATGGCTGGCCACGACCTTCCTCAGGTGTTCCTCTAAGGTCTTGATGTATCTTTCGACCATTGCATCCGACTGGGGATGTAGAGGCGTCGTGCGGGTCTTGTTCACCCCAAACATTTGTGGTGCCTCCTTCATTAGGTTGGACTCAAAGTTGGCACCCTGGTCACTGTGTAGCTCTAACGGCACCCCCAATTGACAGAACACATGTTCCACGAGGCAGTATGTGATTGTCTTTGCCTCTTGGTTTGGGATGGCATACACCTGCGGCCACTTGGTGAAGTAGTCCACGACCAACATTAGGTACCTGTTGCCTCGGTCGGAAACTGGGAACGGTCCAGCAATGTCAACGGCGATCCGTTCGAATGGCGCCCCGACGTTGTACTGCTGCATGCGACCCCGGATCCTATTCTGGGGGCCACGACTCGCCGCGCACGCGTTACACTGACGGCACCATCTCTCAGCATCTGCTCGGAGTCTCAGCCAGTAGTAGCGCTGCCGTAGGTTGTCAATCGTTCGGTTCGCTCCCAGGTGTCCTCCCGAAGTACCGGCGTGCACTTCCTCCAAGACCTCCGGGACCTTACTCCGGGGAAGTACCAACTGTTCTCTCGGCGTCTTCCCAGCGGGTGGTTCCCATACCAGGAACAGCACGCCCTCTCTGGTCTTCAGTGAGTCCCATTGGGCCCAGTATGACTTGTAGGTGGCGCTCCTCGGTGCGATGTCCTCCCAGGTTGGTCTCCTCCCTGCCTCCACTTCCCTCAAGAGTGGCCCCAAGTCTGCGTCCGCCAGCTGCTCCGTCCTCAGGCCTGCGCTATCCCAGCCATCCGCAGGCACTGCCGTGACTACTCGGACTGTTGCGGCACGCTTCTTCTCCTCCACTCTTGTGCACTGGTCGCACTCTTCTGGACAGGGTGTTGGGGACATGGCCTCAGCGTTACCGTGGCTCTTCCCTCTAATATATCCCGAGGTGAAGTCGCACTGCTGCAGCCTCTGGACCCAACCTGCTGTCTGTCCTTCTGGTCAAGCCGTCACCATCACCTCGCTCCTCGCGGGTCAACCACGTCTTCGTTCAAGACGACCCTGCAGTTTCCAAGGCGCTCTTCGGGTTGACGGAGTATAACCTCTTCTCCGTTGAGCCGCAGGACCTTCCTGCCGATGTCGACCGTCGCCTCGTGGCTCCTGAGGGCATCCAGTCCCAGAATCACCTCCTCAGCCACCTTCGCGACGAACACCCACAGACGCACAGCACTCCGTCCCAAGGTCAGCTCCAGCAGGGCCTCCTTCTCCACTAGCAAGGTGTCGCCTTATGCCGTGACAAGATCGTATGGTCGGCTCGGCTTCCTCGTCGGCAAACCCTTAGCCACGTAAGGTCTGATGATGGTCACGGCTGCCCCAGTGTCCACCAGCACGGGGTACGACTTCCCTCTCACCCAACCGTCCGCGATGAGGCTGTCATCCATACGCCGGCTGACGGCGCGCAGTGTCACTCGAGGGGATGGTGGTAATGGCGCCAACGTGCCCCTCTCCACGCCGGGCCTTACTCGTTCTTCCAGCTGCCCTTCTTGGTGTGGGCAGTCTCTCTGCAGGTGTCCGGGCTGTCCACAGCCTCAACACAGGCCACTAGGTGTTCGCCGGCGTCCCTCGGCTGGTCTTCTGTCTCCGGTGTAGCGGACACTCCTCGTTCTCGACGTCGAGATAGCTGTTACTTTGGCCGCCTCCATCCTTAATGCCGCTGTCAGCGCCTCGTGGATGGTTTTATAATCGTCAAGCATTAGGTGCTGACAAATCTCCGTGTCCCATACCTCGTCGACAAAGCTTTAGGCGGCTTCCAGGGATACGAACTCCAGTGGCAGGTCAACCAAGGCCTTGCTAGCCAGCTGCTCAATCGCCATGGCGAACTCTTGCAGCGTCTCCCCCGGCTGCTGTGACCTTGCCTTTAGCTGACTGCGGTATGCTGCGGCTAAGCGGTTGTTCCAGGAAGCGATTCTACAGGGCCTCCCAGATGTCCTTGGGCCACGCCGTTGTCTGCACCGCGTTTAGGACTTCCGCGGCCCGTCCCTGGAGGCTGGCTATTAACTGTGTGGCCTCCTCCTCCGGTGACCATCTGTTGTGCTTGGCCACTTTGTCGAACTGGCGGCGGAAGACCTCAAATGTTGACGCGCCGTCACATTTCGGAGGTTTGACGGGCGCCGATGTTGTGTAGCGTCCCAGTGCGTGGGCCTTCAAATCTTTCAGTCTCTGCTGACGACGTCCTCCACCATGGCGTTTAGGGACTTGACGCTGCTGTCGGCCTTTCCCTCCAGGTTGTTTACGCGGTTCGCGAGGTCTTCGCCGTCTCCAACCATGGCGTTCAGGGACTTGGCGTTATTGTCGACCTTTTCCTCTAGGTCATTGAAGCGGTTCGCCAGGTCCTCGACACGCTCGTCCACTTGGCCCATCCGCTTGCCCAGCCCCGTCACGTTATCCCTCACGCCGGTCAACTGTTCCTCAAATTTGGCGGCGAGGGACTCATTCGCCTCCTTCATTTCCGTGGTCAGTTCGGCCATCTTTGCGGTCATTGTCGTGGCCTAAATGTTGTTTGCCGTTTCTGTCTTCGCTGTTAATTCGGCCTTCATTTCTTCCATCTTCTCGGTGATTTTGTCGTTGGACGTCTTCATTTGTTTCAACTCTGCGGCCAGGTTGT
>CM060948.1:9636060-9637137 GCA_030765055.1 Mantis religiosa
TGAGCGCACAAGAGTGGAAGAGGAGGAGCGTGCCGCAGCAGTCCGAGTAGTTGTGGCAGTGCCTGCTGAAGGCTGGGATAGCGCAGGCCTGAGGAGGGAGCAGCTGGCGGACGCAGACTTGGGGCCACTCTTGAGGGAAGTGGACGCAGGGACGAGACCGACCTGGGAGGACATCGCACCGAGGAGCGCCACCTACAAGTCGCACTGGGCCCAATGGGACTCGTTGAAGATCAGAGTGGGCGTGCTGTTCCGGGTATGGGAGTCACCCGATGGGAAGGCGCAGAGAGGACAGTTGGTACTTCCCCGGAGCAAGGTCCCGGAAGTCTTGGAGGAAGTGCACGCCGGTACTTCAGAAGGACACCTGGGAGCGAACCGAATGATTCACAAACTACGGCAGCGCTACTTCTGGCTCAGACTCCGGGCAGATGCTGGTGGTACACCTGGACCGCCTCGCACGCTACGATGGGGCTGTTCGAGGCGAACAGCTTTGAGGAGGGAGCAGTGTAACGGGAGCGCTGGAACACCCTGTGAACCAGCTGGGAACGGAAGGCAGGGGGAGAACCGCGTTAGCCACACCTCCCCCTCGTTTGTCTTGTAGTGGTGACAGGCAGTGGTTGGGAGGAAAAACATCACTGTGCCGTCTGTTTCTGTCCACCTGGTTCCAGAAATTACGTAATCTGGAACATTCTCCTGGTCACTAGAAACCGGCGATATTCCTATATAAAGAAGGTTACAGACAGACGGGTTGGTTTTGGTTGTGTTAGTCAGTCAGTTGGTTAGTGAGTGTGAGCGAGGAGACGGTCGCAGGTCTTGGTGTAAGAGTTAGTCAGTGACGTGTTAATGAACGAGAAGATTGTGCAACGGAAGACTGTACGTAACTGGTATGTGCATCGGAGTTTATGTAATCGCGAGTACAAGTGAAATTGTAACGGACGAACTGGTAAATTGTAATTGTGTGCAGCAAGTAATTCTGTGTAATTGGCAAGAGTTAAACTGTAAGTCGGTGGAAATAAAGAACATTTTTGAGTGGTGAAATTGGACTTTTCATTTCACGAACCCACAAAGTCACAATATGAA
>CM060948.1:9638137-9645637 GCA_030765055.1 Mantis religiosa
TAATCACCATTGCAATGGACGCACATTTGCACGCTCTGTGGCTGTTTTTGTATACCCTTGTCATAGCACTCTCCGCCAAGTTGTGCAAAAAGCGCTCAACTTTGTCGGTCTGGAAATGTGTTCCACCCAGTCGTGACTTCAACTCAAGAAACAGATGATAATCACTGGGTGCTAAGTCTGGTTTGTACGGAGGATGGGTGAGGATGTCCCAGGAGATCAGCCGTTGCATGTGCAGTTATGGGGACGTGCGTTGGCGTCAGTATTCCCCTCCTTCGATTTTGAATGGCACGTCGCAATTTTTTGAAAGTCTCACAGTAGCTAGCGACGTTTTATTTCTGTGCTGTAGGTATAATACACCTTTTGTCCCAGAACACACTGGCTATCACTTTGCCGGCAGAAAATGTCGCGGCTTCGGCGATTTCGAATACCGCCACTGACGAGAAAGTTCTTTAGTTTCTGGTGTTGTGTAATACGCCAGTGACAATTGAAACTAACAATTCCTTGCCCTGTTCTGCATAGCGCTCGAGGAATCGGTGGGCCGTGAGCATTTTGGGGACCCAGCTCGCACAAACCTTGCGATAATGCAAATATTCGGTCAAAATCTTGTCATTCGTAGTCTTACTGAATCAGGTGACAACTCGATGCAATGCCATTTTCACGAGGTGGTTTCTAAATTCAGGAAACCTCTGTTTGTGCTATGTGCTTCGTGTGTATTTTGTCAGACTATCTGATAACAGCATTTTATTGAATTATAGACAAACTGCAGTACCCCTAAGAATATCTTTGTAATTAGATTAAATTGCTTAATTCAAACATGTTAGCTTTGATTTTGTGTAGTGTAACTTCTGATTACTGTAGCTATATTTTGAAAGCAACAAGCTGATCCGAGTTAACATTTTTCCCCTCACTTCAGTCTTTGAAAGTGAACGTTACACACGTTTTCCAGTAAAATTTCTTAAATTGAAATTATAAACTACAAGTGGTATTAAAAATACCTTGGAATTACTAACCCGAAAGATATGCAGCGTCCTTGAGGTCCAGTACTAGCCAAAACATTACTTTCCAAAAGAGCACCTGAGTAAAGACTCCAAGCTTGTGGCACAGGAATCTGCGAAGTCTCAACAAAGGCGAATCCTCCTGTCAGGAATAGAAATAAATTAGTTCTGTAACCTTTACCATGTACATCATGTAGCTTGTATATGTCAGTAGATTAGATTAGATTGATTTGCGTTTAGTAGGTTCACTTGTAGCCAGAAAAGGCTGTGAAAATTGTTCATGTCCAGAGGTATAAAGTTTAATAGCATATATATGTACAAAAGTTAACATAAGACACATATTATAGTATACAGGCAATATGAACAACAATATGAAAAACAAAGCAGGGATAATTATATATGATACAAAACGAAACACTTTTTAAATCAGTTTTCACTTGGCTTATGCGAGTACGTCTTAACCTCTTTGTATGTATGTATTTATTGACTGCAATTGGGTACTACCCGGTGGCAGAGTTAAGAATACAGATCAAATTACAAATACTAGATTTACAACAATAACACAGTAAACAATACAAACATGATATTATTTTACTTTAGTCACTTAAAACATATCTAATTACTTCTCTATTTGCATATTATATACCATTATAATTCAAAAATTAAACTATAAACCATCTAGATTTTTTCTAAATTTCTTCAGCGACAGGGGACAGCCCTCAAAGACTGCTAAGGCAATTCATTCCATTCTTCAATGGTTCTATTAACAAAAGAAAATTTTCCTACGCCGGTTCTGTATCTTCTACCCTTAATTTTATACCTATGATCGTTTCGTCCATAATAATCCGGATTATCTAACCTTACATTAACGTCCACCCATGCCTTTTCACCAGCATTAGCTTTGAATAATGCTACCAACCTATGTGTTTTACGCCTAATTCTTAATTCCTCCCATTTAGTCTCATCTCCTTTTATAGGCCCAAAATACTTGCCTCTTTTTATGAATTTTATTGCACTCTGCTGTACTTTTTCTAATGGATCGATTTGGTTAGCTCTATACGGGTCCCAGCATGCTACTCCATATTCCATAACGGCCGCACTAAGGCCTTGTAGGCAATTTCCCTGGACCTAGCGCTCTCCTTTTTCAATATTCTCATTACGAAATGTAATGCCTTCCACGCATTCCTAGATGTGGAATTTACTTGTTCGTCCCATCCAGCATTACTTGCCAGGTACACTCCCAAGTATTTGCAGCTGTCCACCTGTGGAATTTGGACCCCTCCCATGTGATAGTTAACAATAATTTTGCCCTTAGTTCTACTAAAAACAATGGACTTACTTTTCTTCTTGGCATTAATTGACATTTTGTTAGCCACAGCCCAATTACAAATTTCATTTAAATCATCCTGAAGAGCGGTTTCATGCACTGTATTCCGAATTTTATTATAAATGATACAATCGTCTGCAAACAACCTTATCTGGCAGTTAATATTAACAGCAATGTCATTAACAAAAATGAGAAACAGTAAAGGCCCTAGTACTGAGCCTTGTGGCACACCCGAACTTACAGTTCCACTATCGGACAGCTCTTTACCTACTTTAACTTTTTGCGTTCTCCCTTTCAAAAAATGTTTAACCCATAATACTACGCGTTTGTCAATTCCTGTATTAGCTAGCTTACAAATAAGTAAACTGTGTGGCACTACATCAAAAGCTTTAGAAAAGTCAATTACCACTGCATCAGTTCTTCCCCCTGCATCTACCTCATCTGCCAAATCTTGAAATAATGAAGTAATTTGACTTTCGCACGAATACCCAGGTCTAAATCCATGTTGTGCTTCATTTAACCACTTTTTATTTTCTAACTCCTCTCGTATATATTCTGCAATTAAATGCTCCATTAATTTACATACTACTGAAGTTAGACTAACTGGCCGATAATTATTTATTTCTGTTTTATTAACCCCTTTATAAATCGGAACTATAATAGCTGTTTTCCAGTCTTCCGGTAAGGCACAGTTGTTAATTGACATGTTGAACAAGAACATTAGATAGGGATCATGGCTTCAACCCCCCAAGCTTTAATATTTCAGTAGGTATATTATCTGGTCCCCTTGATTTTCGGTTTGCAGCATCTTAATCCTTTTGCGTAATTTGGGCGCCATTATTTGAAAAATCCTTTCTCCACTCTCCCCAATTTCCTGTTCGGAACTATGGTAGGATTTAGAAAAACCGATACAAAATGCGAATTTAATGTATTAGCTTTGTCCCTATCACTTAATACATCTATCCCATTAACATTAAAATCTGGTATGCTCTCTTTATTTCCCCTGCGTCTTTTTACATAATTGTAAAATGATCTCCAACAATTATTTGTCCCGCTAAAAACGTTATCTAAGAATCGTTCCTGCGCTTGCAACTTTTCGTCTTGTAATTTTTTAGCTAATTCTTTAAATTTGTTAAGATGCCATTCTGATATCTTCCTTTTATTATAAGCGTGCCTAGTCTTTCTTTTAAGTTTCCTAATACATTTTGTATAAAATTCTGGATCCGCTTTATGTTTAATAACTTTAAAAAGGTACGTGTTCTCTAATTGTTTCCAGGACAAGTGTTTTGAAATTAACCCATGCTTCATTTACACTAGTTGCAGATTTTACTAATATCCCATATTTTTCCCGGAGAAATGTTTGGATAGCCTCCCCGTTCGCCCTATGGAAATCCCCACTAATTACTTGTTCCGTTTCAAACCGGTTTGTCTGCCCTTTCCAGTTTATGTCTAATTGCACACACTGATGGTCACTTATACCTGGCAAGACATCGCATGCAGAAAACAATTACACAGGTTTGCATAAAAATACGTCCAGTAATGCTGATTGTCGAGTAACAGTTTTCACTACTTGAAATAACCCCTGCTCCCAAACCAGAAAGTTGACGTGCTTTTGAGCTTCACCTCCTATTAACTGTCCGTCCCAGTTTACATTTGGCAGATTTAGATCCCCTGCTAATATAACATTTTTTTTCCCCTTCGGAAGAGATTTTCTCCACTAGTTTATGAAGTGTAGCATAATCAGTTTCTCCAGGTGGTCTATAGCAAGCTATTATTGTTAAATTATTCCCTTTGTTTGCTTGATCAATAATTTCGATTGCACTAATCTCAACCTCTTCTTCTACCCATAATGCTTTGCTGTTTAGCTCTGATTTAGTGCAAATAAAGATTTCCCCTCCCCTTCCATCCCTGTCCCTCCTAAACACCCTGTAATCTGTTCTGAATACTTCTGAATCATTAATGTCAATATTCAGCCATGATTCCGTACCTATAATGACACTTGGATTGCATATTTCTACTAAATTCCAAAACTCAACAATTTTATTCATAATACTACGGCAATTTACCTGTAGCAGCCTTAAGGAATCAGCCCCTACCTGAAAGTCTACGTTTTCCTGAAGTTGGTGTCATTGCTGCCCTTGCTGCTCGTTGCCGTCAGCCCACTTCGTCACCCTCGCGAACAAAGCTGCCAGCTTTGACGATCCTCTTCGGTTCAAGTGTACTCCATCCCGTCCATAGTCCCAGTCTTCAATCCACGAATTCGGGTCAAGAAACTGAGCACCCAGTCGCTCCGCTACCCATGAAAAAGCTTCATTTACCTGCATCACCTTTCTCCAGCTGGAGTCGCGTCGTCTTAGTACTCCACTGACGACTACTTTTGCTGAAGGAAACAGCTGTTTTGTCCATTTAACTAAGTCGTACATGTCACCCAACACATAGTTAACACTTCTCCGCAAGTCATTGCTCCCGACATGTAATACGATTGTCCGATAGTTGCCTTCCATCTCCTCTTGCTTTCTCTCGATTTCCCTCAGCAGACCGTCAACTCTTATGCCAGGATAGCAAACTACCTCCGCCGTTGGATTTCCAGCATGTCTCACAATAGTCACCGACTATTAGGCAAGATTTCTCCTCTTCTTTTACTCTTTCTTCTCCCTGCTCCCTCAGTTGACGGTTTTCAGCTTCGAGCCTCCGGATGATATCTTCCGCCTGTTGTAGCTTAATACGTAGTTCCCGTGCTTCTTCTTGAAGCTGCTCCAGTTTCCTCTGATTTGCGGTGACGGTCTTGGCTCCCCTGCATTCCTTACATTCCCAGGTTTCCTCGATGTTCATGTCCCTCTTCACTTTCTGGCAGCCAAAGTGGAACCACTTCGAGCAATTACTGCACATAAGTCCGGTCCTCAGAACCTTAATACAGCTCCCACATCGTTCGTCCGCTACAGGTCCTGGATTAATCTCAATTCCCCCTATCACTAGTAAAGTTACTAACACAAAAATTACAAAATAACTCTGTGAGGCTTCCGTAGTACCTTCACGCTGACTACCTGCTCCCCGTGAGCGCAGACCCGACCACATTCAGATCCTCGCCCGGTAAACCACCAAGTCAAACACCCATTGTCTCAACTCGTTTCTACCTGCCTCTCTACCTGGCACGTCCGTTCAACTCAAGCTCCAGACACCAATGCAATGGATACCATTCTTGTTATTTATTAAATACATATACATTAAAAATAAACTTTCAACTTTCATCAAATATTTATAAGTAATGATTTGTCATTGGAATAGTTAGATACTACTTATAGAGCTACAGAACAAGGAAAGTAGACTTGTACAGTAGAACCTCGTTTACCCGGCATCTAGGATCAGGGCTGAACGAGGAAATGAAAATCCGAATTGTCCGGATAATGACGAAAAACCATAGAAAAAAGTCATGTGCGCACATCAGCAAAATATCTTTAATGCACTTTAGAAATTACTATCGGCACACTTTCCTCTAAACACACACACACCACACACACACACACACACACACACACACACACACACACACACACACAACACACACACACACACACACACACACACACACACACACACACACACACACACACGCACAGTATATGTACTGTAATAGCATATGTATTTGCACTGTACATAACATAGCTACAAACTAGTCGGTAGTAAAAAGGACAGTGAGCTCCTGCTATCTCAGTTTAGTGTATTGCTTTCGAGTAGCGCGGTCTCGCATTTGGCAATGTTTCGGCTTGACAATTTCTCTGTTTGTTACTGCTTGTGCATGGTTCATCAACACTGTCTGAATTTCAATACACTTCATTTTCAGTAACACTGCAATAATGCGTTCCTCTCAAATCGGTTTACGATATCTTCTTTATCAACATCGGAACAACCTCTTGTTTACTGGCAGTCACACACCAGGTCACAACTTTTAGCATGACTTTATCAAAGTTTCTCTTTCATCCTGGTCCCAAGCAGGTGGGGTGAGTGTAATGAAGAGAATTCCAGGAATGTACCTACTGACAATAGCACAAATCTTTGGATACTACGCTAAACAAGATGTTTTTAAGCGGGTCCGGGTTAACGAGGTTTTACTGTATTTCAAAATTAAAAGATATATTTTCAGAACCATACGATTGCATCCGATGCGTTGAAAATAATTGAGGATATACATTTAAAATGAAGACTCCTTAAAGGTACAAGAAGGAAAAAATAATGACCAAGTGATAAAATAGTGGTATGGTTTGATATTCAAATGTTACGTACGAGGAAAACTCCACCAAAGCCCATTAGTTTATTTATCTCATCTGGTGAACATGTCTATCTACAGCCCACACTGTCTGTCAGACTGCAGTATTTGTTAACGCATATACACGTATATACCTACTTTAAGTACTGAATGTTTATGTAATCCGTGTTACAAACATTTTCATCTTCTTAAAAGTGTCTCAAACGATTTTAATTACGAACAATTAGAATATTATCATATCAAATGAAGTATAAGTCGTGATATTAGTTGAAGCTGCCTTATGCGAAACCGAGTTTTGCAGGCCCCGGCGCAACAGTGTCGTAGGTTTTGTCTTTCAGTTCTCAGTCAAGGAGCAAAGAAAAAGGAAGTGTTATATGCTAGATCAGAAAGTAAAATTGATATGAGAGGTGGCACTTAGTTGACACACAAACAAAAGTTTATTTTGCTTCCGACTTAGGAATTGCTTATACACGCGTCATCAGTGACGCAAAACCTCGGATAATCACCCTGAGTGAGATTGGAACTCGAGACCTGTTAAATAAGGGCTGTGCAGACATAACATCAGGGCGAAAAGTTGTACTGATAAAGCTCTAAGTTCATTCATATTTTTGCAAAATCAGTTGTATGCATTTTGAAAGAAGCCAAACTAACAAACGCATCAATTCCTAAATAATGTTAACCCATCGGAGTACTTGCGGTCGGCTGCGGGAGAGGGTGGCCGGTGGAGGGGGGCGTTTGGCATTGGGACCGCACCCTCGCCGGTCAGCTGGCGCCTGCGGAAGCGTGACAGGGTGGAGAGAGGGGAAACCATGGGGGTAGCTAAATCTTTGTTTCCCATTCCTCCTGCCGCCTGAAAGAACGCGAAATCTCCAGAATATTGTCACCCAATTAGCGGTAGGCATGAGGGCAACAGC
>CM060948.1:9650637-9690637 GCA_030765055.1 Mantis religiosa
ACAACCATCCAAAACTTTACTCATCCATTACTACACCACATTATTACTTACAACACTTCTCTCATCATCTTACACCGGGGAAGGAAAATCCCTCCCTAACTAAACCACAAATAACTTCATCATTCACTTTAAACACCACGGGGAGGGGCAAAGCCCCTCCCCCAAAAATATATACTATTAACTCTACTCAAAATTATATTTAATTTGAGGGGTGGGCAATCCCTCCTCTAAAGATTTCACAGGATACTATATTACACTGAAACACTAAAACACTTTCATTTCTACGATCACCTCCTCGATTATACAGATTGTTGGACATTACTGGATCAGTTGCACCAACAACCTTGAAGCGGGTACCTGATCGCCGGCAGACCTCTATGTATTTTGACTTTGTGGTTCGTGAAATGAAAAGTCCAATTTCACCACTCAAAAATGAACTTTATTTCCACCGACTTACAGTTAAATACTTGCCAATTACACAAAATTACGTAATGCACACAATTAGATTCACCAGTTCGTCATTATCGTTCCGATGCACGTACACAATTACGTAGTTGCTTCCTTGCACGGCGCTACTTCACTAGCACGTCCAGCACTAACACTGGCTGTCTGTCTCTCTGAACCCTTTTTATAGGCATCTCGTCGTATTCTCGGCTTCTCTGGTTTCCAGGCGAATATTCCAGATGATAGAAGAAGGGGAGAGAAACGTCCAGGGACGGGTGACATTCCTTTAACCACCCTTCAGTTAGTGACAGAGACTAATGGGAGGCGTGGACTCAGCTCCCTCTGGTTTCCTCACAGCTGTGCCGTCATACCTTCCGCTAATTGGGTGACACTGCTCCTCCTCAAAGCTGGTCGTCCCGAACAGCACCATCGTAGCGGGCTAGTCGATCCAGGTGTACCCACCAACATCTTTCCTCGGGGAACCTTCTGGATGCGGTAGACCACGTCGTTAATCCCCTTCACCACCCGGTACGGTCCTTGCCATGGCTGCTGGAGCTTCGGGCAGCGTCCCTTGGTCCGGGTAGGACGGTACAACCAGACCAGGTCACCTTGCTGGAACCCTTGGCTGTTGGCTTGCCTGTCATACCTGGTCTTCATGCGGTCACTCGCCTTCTGGATGTTCTGGCGAGCGATCTCGTGCATGTCGTGGAGGTGGTCCACCAGGTTCTCCACATACTCGGTCACCGGCTGCTTCACATCCGGAGGGCTTCCGAAAGCCAGGTCACAAGGGAGGCGTAACTCTCGACCGAACATTAAGCGGCTGGCGTCATCCCAGTTGTGTCGTGTGTAGACGAGCGATAGGCCAGCAAGAACAGTGGCACCTTGACGTCCCAGTCTCGCTGATGGCTGGCCACGACCTTCCTCAGGTGTTCCTCTAAGGTCTTGATGTACCTTTCGACCATGCCATCCGATTGGGGATGTAGAGGCGTAGTGCGAGTCTTGTTCACCCCAAGCCTTTGTAGTGCCTCCTTCATTAGGTTGGACTCAAAGTTGGTACCCTGGTCACTGTGTAGCTCTAACGGCACCCAAATCGACAGAACAGTTGCTCCACGAGGCAGTCTGTGATTGTCTTTGCCTCTTGGTTTGTTGGTTTGGGATGGCATACACCTCCGGCCACTTGGTGAAGTAGTCCACGACCACCATTAGGTACTTGTTGCCTCGGTCGGAAACTGGGAACGGTCCAGCAATGTCAACGGCGATCCGTTCGAATGGCGCTCCGACGTTGTACTGCTGCATGCGACCCCGGCTCCTCGTCTGGGGGCCACGACTCGCTGCGCACACGTGACACTGACGGCACCATCTCTCAGCATCTGCTCGGAGCCTCAGCCAGTAGTAGCGCTGCCATAGTTTGTCAATCGTTCGGTTCGCTCCCAGGTGTCCTCCCGAAGTACCGGCGTGCACTTCTTCCAGGACTTCCGGGACCTTACTCCGGGGAAGTACCAACTGTTCTCTCGGCGTCTTCCCATCGGGTGATACCCATACCCGGAACAGCACGCCCTCTCTGGTCCTCAACGAGTCCCATTGGGTCCAGTACGACTTGTAGGTGGCGCTCCTCGCTGCGATGGCCTCCCAGGTTGGTCTCGTCCCTGCCTCCACTTCCCTTAAGAGCGGCGCCAAGTCTGCGTCCGCCAGCTGCTCCCTCCTCAGGCCTGCGCTATCCCAACCGTCCGCAGGCACTGCCAGAACTGCTCGGACTGCTGCGGCACGCTCCTTCTCTTCCACTCTTGTGCACTGGCCACACTCTTCTGGACAGGGTCTTCTGGACATGACGTCTGCGTTACCGTGGCTCTTCCCTCTACGATGTTCCGAGGTGAAGTCGTACTCCTGCAGCCTCTGGACCCAACGTGCTGTCTGGCCTTCCAGGTTCTTAAAGGTCAATAGCCAGGTTAGGGCAGAATGGTCAGTCCTCAGGTGGAATGGCTGACCGTACAGGTACTTGTGGAAGTGCTCCAATGTCTTTACTACCGCGAGTAACTCCCGTCGGGTGACGCAGTAGTTCTTCTCTGCCTTGGATAGCGTCTTGCTGTAATAGGCTATCACCCGCTCATGGCCGTCTTGGATCTGTGATAGGACACCTCCAATGCAATGGTCGCTGGCGTCGGTGTCCACAATGAAGGCGCCACCCGGTTGTGGGAAACCCAAAATTGGAGCACTGCACAGGGTCTCCTTTAGGTGCTGGAAAGCGTTTTCGGCGTCCTCTGTCCACACATAAGGCCGGTGTTCCTCCGTCAGGCGGGTGAGGGGTTTTGCGATGTTGGAGAACCCCTTTATGAAGCGGCGGTAATAACTGCACAGCCCCAGGAAACTGCGCAACTCTTTCCTATCCTTTGGGCGAGGCCAATCTCTCACAGCCTGTGTCTTCTCCCGGTCTGTGGCCACTCCGGTTGCTGAGACTATGTGGCCCAAGTAGTTAACTTCCTTGCGGAAGAGCTGGCACTTCTTCGCGTTCAGCTTCAAGTTGGTCGCTTCATTTGTTTCAATTCTGCGGTGATGTTGTTACTTGCCGCTTCTGTTTTTGTTATTAACTCGTTCATCTTCGCCAAAAGCATTTCCAATGCCGATTCCATGGCTGTAATGTTCCGTGCTGTTGTCATCCCACTTCTGACACCAGTGTGACTTTGTGGGTTCGTGAAATGAAAAGTCCAATTTCACCACTCAAAAATGTTCTTTACTTCCACCGACATACAGTTAAATACTTGCCAATTACACAAAAATACGTAATGCACACAATTACGTTTCACGAGTTCGTCCGTTATCGTTCCGATGCACGTACAAAATTACGTAGTTGCTTCCGTTGCACGGCGCTACTTCACTAGCACGTCCAGCACTAACACTGACTGTCTGTCTCTCTGAAACCCTTTTGATAGGCATCTCGTCGTATTCTCGGCTTCTCTGGTTTCCAGGCGAATATTCCAGATGATAGAAGAAGGGGAGAGAAACGTCCAGGGACGGGTGACATTCCTTTAACCACCCTTCAGTTAGTGACAGAGACTAATGGGAGGCGTGGCTCAGCTCCCTCCGGTTTCCTCACAGCTGTGCCGTCATACCTTCCGCTAATTGGGTGACAGTATCCTCCTCAGAACTGGTAGGCATGGAAGGGGAATTGCGCCACCCTCATCACCTCCGGATTTTCTACGGCTCTAGTTCTCCTGTTGCCCCAATCTCGTCGACCAAGGGAAACACTATATCCTCTTCTTCTACTATTTATATTTTACTGATCATTAATATCCATACCTTCTTAAATAATAATATTTTCTTCATTACGTGGATTAATACATCTTTGGGATCTTCTTAACTCAATTGGTGGTTGAATTTCTTGAACAGGTATACATTTGGGTAGAATTGATTTCCATGCTAATTCGCTGATGGTATTTGCTAATTTGGCCAAGGTATTATATAATTCTGGGATTCTTATTATATTCCATAAATTAAATCCTCTTAATTTATTTCGTTCTTCAGTAACTAAATGGCCATACTTAACGCATTCAAATAAAACATGTTCTGGATTATCTACTTCAATACATATATTACAAATGGAACTATTTAACTTCTTCACTTTATACCAATATGTACCATAAGGTCCATGTCCAGTCATAAAATGAATTAGACCTTTTGTGGGTTTTACATGTTTCAATTTCAAGCGTTCGATTATAAATGGAAAGAATTCATGAGTTCTTCTATCTTCATTTATACTGTCCCATTCATTCTGCCAATCCTTCAACAGATGTTTCTTGATATCTTGTCTGGTATTACACACCTTTCCAACTATACTATTTACTTTATCAAAATTATTTTTCTTGAACCAGAACATTGCACCTCTCAATCTAATTAGAAGATCGATGGGCCATATTCCTATCGTTACAAGGAGTGCTACTGTAGATGTCGTGCAAACAGCACCCGTATGGCGAAGCAGGATCTTCCTCTGTGTACTTCTTAATTTGTTTCTAATATTCAAATTATACAATTTTTGAGCCCAGGTTGCTGCGGCATATGTAACAATTGATCCAAAAATAGTATAATGATAGGTGATAATATTATTTAAGGATATTTTGTATTTTATATTGACAATTGTGGCTAATTTATTCATAACTTTTTCAGCCTTCATTCTAACTTACTCTACATGATTTATAAAATTAAATTTTTCATCCAGCATAACACCTAGGTATTTTATTTCTCTACAACGTTTAATTTTTTCATTATTATACTTAATAATCGGATCTCGTTTTAATTTTCCTTTAAATAAAATATATGATGACTTTTGGGGAGCAATTTGCAGTTTAGTCTCATTACACCAGTTGGCTAATTTTGATGATATAAAATTTACCTTAGTTTCTAGTTGTAATCTTGAGTCGCCTGCTATCAGAAAAATTACATCATCCGCATATGCTATTATATTAACTACATTTTCAACATTTTCAAAATTTTCTAACAAAGTTTCCATCACAATGTCCCAAAACGTGGGTCCCAGAACAGATCCTTGTGGACAACCTTTACTGATACTTTTATAGATCTTCTGGTTGATGCCTTGAATATATACTTTCCTGTTATCACAATAACTCAAGAGTAATCTATATATGGGATATGGATAATTAACCTTTCTTAGCCTTTCAAAGAAGAAAGGCCACCATAGATTGTCAAAGGCTCCTGAAATATCAACTGATAATCCAATTATATACTTATTTGTACAGCGAGTCACGGAGTCCATGATATCAATGATAGCGTCCTCGGTAGATCTTCCTTTTCTAAAGCCATACTGCCTATTATTCATTCCTATCATAGTCTATATTCTATTATCCTCTTATTAATTAGATGTTCAAAGATCTTGCCCATTGAGTTTAACAGGCAGATTGGTCTATATGACTTTGGTTTCATCGGATATTTATCAGAACCTCTCTTTAGGACAATAACCCTAGCCTCTTTCCAACAATCTGGAAAATATCCTCTCCACAGACAATCGTTAAAAATACTGGTAATTTGTGGTATTAACGTATCATGGAGGGTCATTAAGACTTCATTCGGTATATTGTCCGGACCACAGGACTTCTTCTTCTTTAACTTTTTGAAGATTACTTTTACTTCTGATATATCAAAAGGATATGTTAAATTGAAGTTATTATATTCAAATTTCATATTAAGTCGACATAATGTGTTTTGGAAATTATCCGAGGATATATCGTCATCGGGCAATAGAGTATCCAAAAGTAATTTCGTGGTTTCCTCCAATTTGAGGTCATACTACCATCATGTTTTTCTAAAGCACTCCAAATTTCAGGTTTCTTAATCTTGTCCATAATGATTTTATAAGGAATTCCCCAAGTGTTATTATCTAAATGGGTTTCCACAAATGTGATCCAGGATTTTTGTCTAGTGTCTAACAATAGTTGTTTAAATTTAAATTTGGCATTTCTATAGCGATTTAGGTTTGTTTGTCTATCTGATTCAATCACGGATCTTTGATAAATTTTTCTAAGTTTCCTCATTTTTCTCCTTGAAGTTTCCAAGGCATCATTCCAAATATTGTCTGAGAACTTCTTTACTCTCGAATGAGGTACTGATTGCTTAATAGCATAATCGATATTATAAATTAGGTTATTTAATTCAAAAAACGCCAAAACATCTATTTGAAGAATTGAAAATCTCCTTCACTTGGTTCCAATTAGCTTGGGAAAAATTTCTTTTTCCACTTTTATCTTGACAGGCAAATTGTGAATTAGTACTTATGGTATAATAAAAATAGATCATTCTATGATCACTGGAAGTCATATCCTGTCCTACTTTCCATCCATAAATATTTTTTAAACTTTTACTACTGCAGAGTGTCCAATCGATGTTAGATGAAGCCCCTTGACGATTTTCAAATGTTAGTGGATTATTACCTTGATTTACTACATGCAAATTTAATTCTGAAATAACATCTTCCATCTTCTCACCCCTTGCATCCCTATATTCATTATACCACCATAATGATTTCGCATTAGAATCCATAGTGTGAATTATTCCATGATGCCGAAAATAATGTTGTATACCCCTAACTCTATTTATATATGGCTCTATTTCTTCACTCCATTGAAAATAATAAATAGCTAAAATAAATTTACCATTCTCATGTGAGATTTCCACACAGTTGGTATGCAAATCGGAAAATTGTGTAATGTTCACGACTTGAAGATTGGAATTAACAATAACAAGTGCAGCCAAGGTAACAAAAAAAAATAAAAAAAAATAAAAAATAAAAAAATAAAATCTGCTTACCATGTCTTGGCATCTTGAAGCAAAACCAAGACGTAGCTTCCACAAATTTTATTTTCTTTTTTCCTTTTTTCAACTTTATTTTTTATCAATTTCAATACATATTTGCAGATGTTTCTAAATCTAAGCTAACTAACTAACTAACTATGACTAAACCTATGTCACTGGAAACCAGTGACTTACAATACTCAAACTAAACTATTGCTACAACGGTAATTCTTTACATATATACAAACAAATGAAACTACATTGAAATACATAACACAGATACTATACATCTACTAGAATTACCGTTCCTACATACTAAATTGATTAAACACCTGTCCCTGGTATCCGATCCTTTCCTCAACCGGAATCACATAGTTTCTACATGCATCAGGAGAAAAGGATGGTTCATCAGTTCCAGGTGTAAAATCTACCTGTCTCTATCGGTATTTTGAATCTTCTTATGGAGGCTCCATCTCTCGTTCCATCCTTCTCCGGCCAGCCGTCCCGATCCTGCCCAACGACACCCAGTAGTGCCGTCTGCGGTTGATCGTACATGGCTCCTGATATTCCTGCTCCTCCTGCTCCTCGCTCCTCTGTAAAATTCGATCCTCTTCTGTTTGAGATCTGGTGATTCTTGAGCAGATGGATTCTCTTTGTTGTTGTCGTACTCCTCTTCTGGGTTCCCTCTGTCTGGATTCAATATAATTTTCATGTCCTTTGATAAATACGAATTTTGCAATTTCCTCTAAAATTTTATAATCATCGATATTCCGAACTATCTCATAAATTGATTTTCCTGCTATCAGCTGTCGTTGTTCAAAAACTTCCTCTTCATATTTCACGCATTCAAACAGACAATGTTCGGGAGTATCTTGCACATCACATATATTACAAATATCTAAATCAATCCTTTTTATCCTCTTCAGATATATACCAAAGGCACCATGTCCCGTAAAATAATGTATGAGTCCTTGTTTGGGTGAAATATATGTCATTTTAATTCTTTCTCTTACGTATGGAAATATACTATATACTCTTCTACTTTCTTCCATAATATTCCACTCATGTTGCCATTCGTCCAAAATTAGATGATTCACAGTTCGTTTATCATAACATCTTCTACCCATAATTTCTTCTACTTTATCTTGTCTATCTTTCTTCAACCAATATAATGCTCCTCGTCTTCTAATAACATAATCTATAGGCCATATTCCCAATATAATCAATAATGACATCGTCGATGATGTTCTGACTGCTCCGGCTGAACGTAACAGAAACTGTCTCTGCATACTTCTAAGGATCTTAACATTTTTCTGCAGTCGGAGGCGATGAGCCCAAATGGCTGCCCCATAACCGGTGATGCCAATCATGATACCATTGATATATATCCTTATGGCTTCAATCGGTAATTTAAAATTTCTAGTTGACAAAGTAGCTATTTTCATCATAATATTTCCAGCCTTATCCGATACTTTTTTCACATGCTCATCAAAATTTAATTTCTCGTCGACCTGTAGTCCTAGATATCTAACATGGATTTCACGTTTGACTATTTGTCCATTTATCTTCAGGATGGGATTTCTTTTCAACTGTCCTTTGAAGATAAGATACGCCGATTTTGCCGGTGCTACCTGTAATTTAACGGTATGGCACCATTGTTCCAAGACCTGTAGAATACTTCGTCCTTTTATTTCAATTTCATTTCTACTATTAGCTTCAAATAACACGACGACATCATCAGCATACGCTATCACATCCTTCACTTCACCCATGGTCAACAATTTTTCAATAAAAGGCTCAATTAAAATATCCCAAAAAAGGGGACCGAGGATTGAACCTTGCGGGCACCCTTTAGTGATATCTTTGATAATCTTGCGGTCATTTCCCGTAATATATACTCTTCTATTAATACAATAATCCTTTAATAAATTGACTATAGTTGCTGGATAATTTTTGATTTTGAATATGTCAAATAATTCGGGCCACCATACATTATCAAAGGCGCCAGATATGTCAACTGTTACTCCTACCACATATTTTTGATCTGAAGTTTTTACATTCATCGTTAAAGCATTTAAGGCATCCTCTGTTGAAATTCCTTTTCTAAATCCATATTGATTCTCCGTCATGCCTATCATCACTCTATACTCAATAATCCTTTTATATATCAATTTCTCTTGTAATTTTCCTAAAACATTTAACAAACAGATAGGTCTATATGACTTTGGATTTGTTGGATCCTTGTCCTTTGCTTTTTTCAAAATTACGACATCCGCTTCTTTCCAGCAATATGGCACTCTTCCCTGGATTATACATTCATTTAATAAGGAAGTCAGATAGGGAGCTATTTGATGTTCTAGATTTTGGATGACTTCCACTGGAATACCATCAGGTCCTGGTGCTTTCCTCTTCTTCAAACTTTGGATAGCTAATCTAACTTCCATTTCATCGAAAGGATATATGACTTTATTATTAATATAAACACTATTATATTTATCTCTTTTTAGACGATGTTCCTCTTCCTCGCCTCCAAGATCATCCGAAGGTAATAATTTTGTCATTAGGAAATTGATAGATTCTATCCAATTTGTTGTATATTGCCCATCATCTTTTTGCAAAGTCGAAAATACTTCAGGTACCCTTATCTTATCCGTTATGATTTTATATGGTACACCCCATACATTATTTCTTATGCTATCCTCCTTATATTTATCCCACGAATCATTTCTATATATTTCAATATCCTTCTTATATTTATCCTTCAACTCCCTAAAAATTTTAAGATTTCTTTCCTTTTCATCCGCAATCAGACTGCGTTGATAAATTCTTGTGGCTTTCCTTACTTTACTCCTTAGGGTCTGCAAATTTTCATTCCAGAATGAAAGGGTATAATCCTGTTTGATCTTTACCTTCTTCAAGGTACTCCTCATACATTCTTGAATTTTGGTCGTCAATACTTTTGCTTTTTTGTCCACATCCATACTGACATTATCATATTCTATATGATAGAACTCTAACTTCAATTTATTCCAAGGTAACAGTGACTACAGCCGCACGGACAAAGTGCTTCACCGCATCGACACTGGAAACGCCCGGTCTATACGATAACCACCTAGACGCATTCCGCCGGAGAAGCAAGGGGCGGTACGAGACATGCTGGAAGACATGTGATCTAGGGGAGTGATTAAGAGTCTGACAGCCCTTGGTGTTCCCCTGTAGTCCTATTGCCGAAGAAGAACGGCGAGCTACGCTTCTGCGTGGACTATCGGAAATTCAACGCTGGTAGGACTGTTTCCCCTTACCCCGGATTGACGACACCGTGGACGCGCTAGGTGGTGCTCAGTGGTTCTCGATCCTGGACCTGAAGTCGGGCTACTGGCAGTTAGCTATAGACACGAGAGGCAAGGAGAAGACCGCATTCTCGACAGGCCAAGGGCTCTGGCAGTTCACAGTTATGTCCTTTGGACTCTGCAACGCACCAGCTACTTTCCAACACCTCATGGAGTCAATGATGAGAGGACTGACTTCCGACGCCTGCCTGCTATACCTGGACGACATCATCATCTTCGGTGAGACCTTTGAAGACCATCTCGAGATCTGAGTAAGGTGCCACAGAGACTACAGGCGACCACTTGCAGCTGAACGCGAAGAAGTACCAGCTCTTCCACAAGGAAGTGAACTACCTCTTTCCTGGGACTACGCAGTTAATATCAACGTCCCATAAAGGGGTTCCTTAACATCGCCAAACCCCTCACCCACCTGACAGAGGAACACTGACCTTATGCGTGGACGGAGGACGCCGAAGAAGCTTTCCAGCACCTGAAGAAGACCCTATGCAGTGCTCGAATTTTGGAATTTTCCACAACCAGGTGGCGCCTTCGTTGTGGACACCGACGCCAGCGACCATTGCATTGGAGGCGTCCTATCGCAGATCCAGGAGGGCCATGAGCGGGTAGCCTACTACAGCAAGACGCTATCCAAGGCAGAGAGGAACTACTGTGACACCCGGCGAGAATTTTTGGCGGTAGTAAGGACTTTGGAGCACTTCCACAAATACCTGTACGGTCAGCCATTCCTCCTGAGGACTGACCATTCCGCCCTAACCTGGCTATTGAGGTTTAAGAACGTGGAACTCCAGAGAGGACGTTGGGCTCAGAGGTTGCCGGAGTACGGCAGTATCTGCAGACGGTTGGATAGCGCAGGCCAGAGGTGGGAGCAGCTGGCGGACGCAGAGTTGGGGCCACTCTTGAGGGAAATGGATGCAGGGACAAGAACAACCTGGGAGGGCGTCGCACCGAGGAGCGTCACCTACAAGTCGTACTGGGTCCAATGGGACTCTTAGAAGACCAGAGAGGGAGTGCTGTTCCGGGTATGGGAATCACTGAACGTGTAGACGCAGAGAGAACAGTTGGTACTTCCCCGGAGTAAGGTCCCGGAAGTTTTGGAAGAAGTGCACGACAGTACTTCAGGAGGACACCTGGGAGCGAACCGAACGATTGACACACTCCGACAGCTACTACTGGCTTAGGCTCCGGGCAGACGCTGAGAGATGGTGCCGTCAGTGTCACGTGTGCGCGGCGATTCGGGGTGCCCAGACTTGGAGCCGGACTAGCATGCAGCAGTACAACGTCGGAGCGTCATTCGAATGGATCACCGTTGACATTGCTGGACCGTTACCAGTGTCCGACCGAGGCAACAAGTACCTGATGGTGGTCCTGGACTTCTTCACCAAGTGGCCGGAGGTGTATGTCATCCCGAACCAAGAGGCAGAACTATCACAGAGTGCCTCGTGGAGCAAGTGTTCTGCCGATTTGGGGAGCTCCACAGTGTTCAGGGTACCAATTTTGAGTCCAACCTGATGAAAGAGGCACTAGAAAGACTTGGGGTTAAGAAGACCTGTACAACACCTCTACATCCCCAGTCTGAGTGCATGGTCGAAAGGTATATCAAAACCTTAGAATAACATCTGAGGAAGGTCGTGGCCAGCCATCAGCGAGACTGGGACGTTAAGGTACCACTGTTCCTGCTGGCCTACCGCTTGTCTATACACGACACAACTGGGATGACGCCAGCCAGCTTAACGTTCGGCCGAGGATTACCCCTCCCCTGTGATCTGGCTTTTGAAAGCCCTCCGGAAGCGAAGCAGCCAGCGACCGGGTATGTGGAGAACCTGGTGGACCACCTGCACGACATGCACGAGATGGCTCGCCAGAACTTCCAGAAGGCGAACGACCGCATGAAAACCCTACACGACAGTCAAACCACCAGCCAAGGGTTCCAGCAAGGTGACCTGGTCTGGTTGTACCGCCCTACCCGGACCAAGGGACGCTGCTCAAAGCTTCAGCAGCAATGGCAAAAACCGTATTGTGTGGTGAAGAGGATTAGCGACGTGGTCTACCGCATCCAGAAGGTGCCCAGAGGAATGATGTTGGTGGTGCACCAGGATTGCCTGGCCCGCTACGATGGTGCTGCACGGGAAGACCAGCCTTCAGGAGGGGCCAGTGTTATCCAATCGGCGTATTTACGCTCGGCTGCGGGAGAGTGTGGCCGGTGGAGGGGGCGTGTGGCATCGGGACCGCACCCTCGCCGGTCAGCTAGCGCCTGTGGAGGCGTGACAGGGTGGAAAGAGGGGAATCTATGGGGATGGCTTAATCTTTGTTTTCCCTTCCTCCTGGCGCCTGAAAGAACGCGAAATCTCCGGAATATCTTTCGCTGTCCATGGTAAGTAATTCTCTAGAACCAATTAGCCACCTATAAATAGAAGCACGATGCGACCAAGAGTTGAGTTCCAATTGCAAGGGCGAGTATGTGGCATGCTATGGAGGCTGCCCGGTCCAAAAGGCGGTTATTGCCGCCAGAAGGCCGAAGGAGACCGCAAGGCCGCAACAGCCACCAGCAGCATCTACAAGACGAGGGCAAGCCTTACCGCCTTCTAGAAGCACCAACGATTGGCCAAGGCTCAGATCAAGGGCCAATCAGAGAGAGCCACCTCGGCAAGAAGAGGAGAAGACAACAATCGCCCAAGAGGTGCAAAGACCCCCGAGAGACCCAAATATATCTCGAGAGGCACCACACCCAAAATCAACAACACGTAAACAGTCACGGGCCTAGTCGCCACAAACCCATACCTCACGACCAAGCGTAGGGAACGGGCCTGCAGGCGAGCCCCAGGCTGATCACCGGTTGGCGGTGACGTCCGCATGACGTCAACTGAGGGATGCACGGGCTGGAGGCAGGCCTGCACCTATCAGATCATCCTCTCCCACACCCATCCACGCATTCTTTGAACTAGACTTCTCTGGATTGCTTCTGTGGATGCAACAGCCTTTGCTGACCCACGGACAGCGTATCTGCGAGTTGCTGGTCGAACTCATTTCTGCCCCAAATACGGCCAACAAAGCACTAGTCCTCATGGAAGGTCTTGCACTCCTGACTTCCGCCATTCCACGGCCTCAAAATGGGGGATCGGAATAGGTCACGTACCTCCTTCCCATTCGCATTCTGGAATGCTTATGGTCTGGATGGTCAGTGGAGCGAACTTCTGCACTTTGTTCGGGAGTACGCTCTGGATGCCATCCTGCTCTGTGAAACGCACCTGCGTCCAGATTCCCGTTTCCGTGTACCGGGCTTCACGTGCTATCACACGGACCGCCAAGGTCGACCTGGTGGAGGCACGGCGGTGCTTGTGAGGCAGAATGAGGTCCACGGACCTTTCCAACTTCCTCCTCTTCAATCCTTAGAGGCTACGGCAATGTTTCTAGACCTCGGTGGATCGGAAGTCATAGTGGTATCCATTTACCATTCTCCGGGTAGACCATTTGTAGGTAATGACTACCAATCCATCCTAGCTCTGCATCATGGGGTTATCATGGCGGGCGACTTCAATGTCAAGCATGAACGTTGGCAGTACAGACGCCGAGATGTGAGAGGAAATGAAATAATCCGCCTTATAGACACGGACCCACAGCTACAAGTACAGGGTCCCTGGCAACCCACTCACCATCCGCGATTCGAGGACTGGCTTCGGCCATCGACTTCGCTATCACCAAGCATTTCCCATTTCACCTCTCTCTCACTTCATTAAATGCACTCCATTCCGATCACAACCCGGTATTGACAGAGATCAATATTAGGGTTGCCGGTAACGACCTCTCGATTCAAACACGGGAAGTCGATTGGGAAGGCGCAAGGAACTGCCTCCGCACCACCATACCGCCCAACCCCAGGATTCAAAGCATCCGCACCCCCGAGGCTGGGGTCTCATCTTTCACCTCCATAGTCACGCGAACTGCCAGTAATTAGACAGTTCGTGCTGACGCTCCTTTACACCCCGATATCCTTCCCCTGGATATCGTTCTACTGATCGGCCGCTCTTGGGCGGCAAGGAGACTCTACCAGCGTTACCGCACGCCGCATAATCGCGCGCTACTTAGACGACTTCGTCGTCAGGTCAGTGCCCGCCTAGGAGAACACAGAGTGCAAGCGTGGGAGGACACAATGGCCAGGTTGCGTGTAGAGGATGGTGACCTGTGGAGGATTGCAAAGACTCTCAGAAACCGCCGAGGTCAATAGCACTCCCCATTGCAGGGCACACGGGGTCTGGCCTATGATCCCAAATCCAAGGTAGATATGTTTGCAGATTACCTTGAGCGTACAATGTGCCCAAGAGAAGACCCTCAGGACAAAATCTTTTCGGAACGTGTCCGAAGCGAGGTGCGACGATATTTCCGCCGATCCCCGGAGGATGCGGACCGACTTCCCATTGTCCATCAAAGTGAAGTCCAAGGCGCTCTCCAGCGTTTCAAACCTAAAAAGGCGGCGGAACCTGATGGACTTAACCCATGCTGCGCCATCTTCCTTTCAACGCCATGCTGTTCCTGACAAAGGTCTTCAGTATGTGCCTAACTCTCGGTCAGTTTCCGCGAGAGAGGAGAGAGGCCAGAGTTATCTGCATATTGAAGCCTAGAAAGGACCCGGTACACCCTTCAAACTACCGATCCATAAGTCTTCTCTCTACCCTCTCGAAAGTCTTCGAGAGGATAATACTCACCCGCTGGGAGTATTGGGTGATATTCAAGCCATACCTGCTTATCAATTTGGATTTCGTCCGGGGCACTCGACAGTCCAACAGCTACTGCGAGTCGTGGAGACCACTGCCTTGGGTTTTCAGGAACAGGCGTTCACAGTAGCAGTGTCTTTGGACGGCGAGAAGGCCTTCTCTACACACTGGCACACCGGACTCCTTCACAAGCTTATTCACCTGGGCCTACCAAACCAATTAATCAACATCTTACACAGCTTTCTAAAACATCGCACTTTTAAGGTCACAGTCGTGGGGCAAACATGTTCCCTCAGACCCGCGAGAGCCGGAGTCCCAGAAGGCTCTGTATTATCTCCCACACTATTCAGTGTATATATGGCAGACTTCCCAACCGAGCCGCGCGTCGAAATGGCACAATATGCTGACGACGTGCTGCTGTTCTGCAAAGACAGACACATTCGCAGAGCCTTCAATCCAATTCAAAGACACCTCCGTCTCACACAAGAGTGGTGCAGGCGTTGGCGCATGTCCGTCAATCCGGACAAAAGCCACGCTATTCTATTCACCAAGCGCCACACCCCCGCAGACTGCCCCGATTTCTATTTAAGAGGTCCAAAAATAGAATAGATGCCCTCTATCAAATACCTGGGAGTTGAGCTAGACAAGGGTCTGACTTTCCGTCAACATATCAGGGAACTGGTTGATGGTTCTGGGAGCTATTGCTTCCCTGTATCCTATGCTGGGCCCTCGATCGATGCCAGTCCGCGTAAAGCTATACCTCTTTCGAGCTCTCATAGTCCCGTTGATGCTATATGCATGCGAGGTCTGGGGCATGGCCGCAGATTCCTGGCTGGCATATCTTCAACGCGCCCAGAATAGAGGACTTAGGTCCATCTACTCAGTAGGCCGATTCTTTCCAGTAAGGTTCCTCCATGAAGCCTCTGGTCTTCCATACCTGGAGGATGAAATTAGACGCCGGGCTACAAAATTATACCTTTGCACAGAAGTGCCCTGGTTAGGTCTCTTGGTGATTATGATCCAACCAGACGTCGTCGCCGACTATTTGGGTCCCCTGCATGGCTGGCGGGCATCCGAGGTAACCACGGAGCAATTCCAGCAGAAGCAAAAGCTGAGCTCCCATAATCTACCAAGAGTTGTTGGTCTCAAAATTAAACAAAAATCAATTCAACGCCAGGGTACTAAAGGAAAGCATTCTATCCTTCTTAGAGGAGTACTAAACTATCTCGAAATCAGTCCACCATCCTCAAACAAAAACAGCCATCCTAAACCATCCCGAAAAGAAAATCCTATATGTGGTTAAACCCTACCCTGGGTGGGCATACAGCAACAATCTTCGGGCTAACACAGCCTGCCAGTACCTGCGGTGCGATGCAAGAGTTCAGTTCTTGGCGAGCAGCTGTGAGGAGCGCCGCGGCAAGTGTTCCAACTGTAATTCAGTGGAAATAAGGAACATTTTGAGTTTGTGCAATTGGACTTTTAATTTCACGAACACACAAAATCACAATAATGTTTGCTTTGTACATCTATATCTTTATTATTTCTAAAGTTTTATACATGCAGACCCACTGTATTACTTTAAATATGATGGATAATGAAAACTTCGTTTGCAAGAAGTAACCTTTCCTCTTGCCCTTGACATATATAACACGGAGATTTGCATGACCGGTAAACCATACTTAAAATCTTACTACACAAAATCAGCGTATGTATCAAAAAGTTCTATTTAATGGAGATAAGTTGGCCATGCAAAGAAACTGCAATTTCAAAGCCTCGCAAAACTGCCGTCTACTAAATATTTGCCATAGTAGCTACAAATAAATATGCAAATAAATAATTTGCAATTTGTAGATAAATGAATAAACATGAGAAAGAAGAGCTTGTACAAGAGAAGAGAAAGTCGTATGAGTGGAACACACGATATGTTCTTACCTCGTACCTCCCCAAATTTCGGGAACCATTGACTTGTAACATTTTAGTGATTTGTCAACAAATGTCCAAAACCACTTTTTTTTTCACTGTAACAACAGTTGGTACAAGTGAATGTAACATTCTCATATCTTACTACTCAAGGACACTAGCTTTTGTTTATGACGTAGATAATGAATGTTTCAACTGCGGGCGAGTTTGACATTCGATATAAAGGCAAGCTCTTTAGAATTGTGTCCGAACAGGAGCCGTTCATATACACTCCACGTGTTTTACATTTTCTTAGGCACAAGAGCACAGTTGTAATTTAGCTCGTTACAGCGTCTAATAAAGTAAAATAATTGTACGTATATGAAAAGTATGCCGGGCGCCGGGGTAGCGCGGTGGTTTCGTTCGCGGCTCCCGTTCTAAGGGTCCCGAGTTCTATTCCCGGCTCTGGGGTTGGCGATTTTAAGTCGGCCCTATCCACGCCTTCACCTCTGTCTAGCACACGTGAAGTATCCCCTATGCCCAACGTGGTTCGGAGTCCACGGTAAAAACTGTAGGTCCTCTCACCTCACCGCCATCTTCACTATCACCCTATCATCGGAGGTAATGGACACCGCCCTCTGAGAAATGGGTCCGGTCATCACTTGGTGGGGTGAGGTTACCCCGAAGGCCAAGGTTGCCATGTGGAGAGTGTTAGTAACTAAGTGAGTTTGACATTCGATATAAAGGCAAGCTCTTTAGAATTGTGTCCGAACAGGAGCCGTTCATATACACTCCACGTGTTTTACATTTTCTTAGGCACAAGAGCACAGTTGTAATTTAGCTCGTTACAGCGTCTAATAAAGTAAAATAATTGTACGTATATGAAAAGTATGCCGGGCGCCGGGGTAGCGCGGTGGTTTCGTTCGCGGCTCCCGTTCTAAGGGTCCCGAGTTCTATTCCCGGCTCTGGGGTTGGCGATTTTAAGTCGGCCCTATCCACGCCTTCACCTCTGTCTAGCACACGTGAAGTATCCCCTATGCCCAACGTGGTTCGGAGTCCACGGTAAAAACTGTAGGTCCTCTCACCTCACCGCCATCTTCACTATCACCCTATCATCGGAGGTAATGGACACCGCCCTCTGGGTGCCTCCACCTGAGAAATGGGTCCGGTCATCACTTGGTGGGGTGAGGTTACCCCGAAGGCCAAGGTTGCCATGTGGAGAGTGTTAGTAACTAACTAACTGAAAAGTATGCCTAGATGTTAGGGTTCAAACCATGGACCTTCATCCTGTGTTTTTGCCACTGAGCTAGGAGAGGTGAGGTCTCCTAAAGTGATATTTCCAGGGGTTTCACGTTTTCTTGCATATTCTCCAACGCCATGCAGTTAATAGAGAATCTTTGGTCATATTGTGTTCATATAGCCTTAGAAATCTTCCAAGTGAGTAACATATGAAAATGGCGACCATAAAACTACACATCTACGAACATGACCGATTTAGTTTTCATACTACCTAATAATACTATGTAGTTATATTACGTTCGTAATGCATGCTTCGTATTTCTGCATTAAAAATATAAAAATGATATGTTCGGGATTCGAGCTTTTCTATTCTAACTACATACTTGTCTGTAACCGCTCGACGTTCAGTACTTGAGACTCAATTATGATGAAGCTAAAGTGAGACGTTCAGTGACGTCATTGTAAACCGGCAGTGGTCACGACGTGGACAGAAAAATCTACACTTCCTTCTTGTGGTGTAAGCAACCCATACCCAAAGTTTGTAAAAGTATTTCTGATACATGCGTTATGTTTATGATAATAGCGCGGGTAGCTTTCAGAAAGTCATTATTGACTAATAGTGTAGTCCAACAATTAGTGCCAGCTTAGTGTTAAGCAGAACTGACATAAACATTATGAACATTTGGTTTTGGTGCAACTATAGAAAATGATAGCATGTATATGTAACTCACCGTCGACGTTGTCGGAACTCAGGTCATTTGTTGGTCCTCCTAACCAGTTGGCACTCTTTCCGGAAGCCACTTGCCACTTGAGCGTCCCGGTATCGCTGTTTGTCCATCCACACCATGTGTGTTCTGGGTCAACTCCGAAGTCACAAGACACTACAAACAGTAAATTAATACATCATCAAACTTGTTCAATAAATGACGTCTTTGGAATAATTTGAGGGTTTGTATACAAATAATCTAAAATAGGTTGTATATATAGTAGTCGAACCTATGACCTTGGAAACATGCCTTTGTGTTACTTATTAGGGAGTTGTGTACACTTTCCGCGAGTCTATCAATCAGACGTCCCTTGACTACAGGGTATGTTCGTAGATGTAGAGTGTCGTGGTCGCCATTTTGACATGTTACTCACTTCGAGAATTTCAATGACTATATTAACCCAATATGACTAAAGATGGAGTAAATAGCAATTCTCTTGCATGGCGTTGTACATTCTATGTTGTATATAAGAGATGTAGACGAGGCGTCACTTATCTCCAAATATTTTGCTCTGTTACACGTTCTCTTGCGGCACTGCAATAGTGATGTTACTTTTGTATGTAAGCTCAGTAGCTCAGTCAAAGGAACCGAGCCCCAGTCTACATTCAGGTAGAGGATTGAGATGGAAACTTCTCTGCTAAAGTGTAGACGGTTTATTCAAAGACTTATAGTCAGAATAAGTATTATCCATTCATTGCTAGCTGTACAGAAAACTTCAAAAATGTGACAATCCTCCCAAGTCATTCTTGATACTTTGCATTTTCTCAGAAGTGGCTGCAAATAGCCTCCTCATAGAATTTTGGTTAATTTTTTAATCACAGGTAAAACATAAAATGTAATTCTTGTTTTTAAAAGATTTTTAACTTTTATTTAATTTTTATATTAAAATATTAAATTTATTACTGCACAGAATTTCTTAAACTTCGAAATTAATTTCAGATAACTTTTTCTGTGACATTAGGCATTCTATGGTGCTTATAGTTATTATTGATATGAAGTTTTCAACGCTTGTCAGTTTCTGAAATGTTAGGATTAGGATTACTAAGGAGGGGATTTGGCAATGCTACCAGTCATTCTCGGGAGAAAGAATGAGGTGAGAGGAGATAGAGAGCGGCCAACACAAGGAATCACGACAGTGGCGAAGGTGGGGTCCCTACTATTTACCAATTGGAAACTCCCCGGCAGCCCAACACAAACGTCCTATCGAAGGAGGAAGCGTTTACCAGAAGAATATCATCGTTCCATGCAGCGCCGAGATACACTTATACGCTGAAAGAGACCGCCAGAGGAGGGACAGCATCCGCTTGGAGAGTTGGGCCCAAGCTATTGAGCTGTTTCTCGCATTGCTATGGAGAGACACACTTCTAAACATTGGAACATCGACTCAGTTTCTAGAAATATTTAACTCTTTTGTGATGTTACCAGTAGGTACGCTTACTCAACACTCGATAGGCTTCTTGCACAATTAAGTGTTAATTAGACAATTTGTGTGCATTAATGTTTTTCAAAGCAGCAGTTACTAACAAGCAGTAGCTATAATTTGGGGCATGCGTATTAAATGCCATAGATAGAATTCATCTATGTCAGTATTGTACTACTATGGTAAGGTGACGATCTGAAACCTTCGTATGCCTCAAGGCGAATGCCAAAGGTTTGCTGTGAAAGCGAGACTTGTCCTCCCTTATGGAGTCACATTTCTTTTATTAACAGTACACAAACTGAAAACACAATATGCATGAAATTGTCGTGCTCTTCAGAAACGCCAGAACATCAATTATCCCTACACGTTGTTCTTAAGATATCCTTTAAGCATGGATTGACATGTCACTGTACTAAAGCGGAACCGACTTCTATCATGCGATTTAGTGCTGTGAATACGTCATTTGCGATGTCAGTTCAATTATAAAATGGAGTACAGTTCCGTATGGCGACAGATTACGCAATGAATGTGCTCACTGGACCGATACCATGTACAAGGTGACAGCATCTGTCAATAAAACGAAGTGATGACGTCATCGGTAACAAATACCGTGTTTATTTCTTCTTGCTGTTCTCTATGAGCGAGGCAGCCTTGAAAATTGCATCCTTATTGGTGAGCTATAAGCATAGCCGTCTTCCTCTCTTGGAAATGCATCTAATAAATATGGATGCAAAACTTCCTTAATTCTCTCTGTGCTTCTCACTGCGTATGTTTAAATATATATTGCCATACTTTATTTCCAAGTTCGATGTCTATATTTTCTTTGTTTTATCTCTAGCTCACAACTCCAAAGTAGCTTTTCTAGCAGGAGCCCCTCAAAATCCAACCTCTGCGGTCCTCGTCCCGAGGGGTGGGCAACAGGAAGTAGGGGATTGACAGATGGGGCGATGTACGGTGGGGACTTGGTGTACCCCACGACCGCTACGGCTGCCGAGAAGGCCCATCAGTAACCCCGAAAACTGGCAGAAGAGGCTCTGGTATTTTTCCCCAGGGACCTACTACGGTAGGTACGGGATTGGCGATCCCGGGGTCCCTAGCCACTCACCCTCATTTCATCTCCTTCACCTCCATCAACTGTGCCACGCTCTGCTACTCCTGATCAGTATGCATCACCTTCTTCCCCTTCTAGTTTTTTATTATACTTATTAGCACTTAAGGTCTTAGGTTTATAACTCCTGTCTCACCAGCAGGGATCTCTCCTATCTCCGTGGTTCTGTCCCACGGCTTTCAGCGCGGCTTCCGACATGTGTGCTCTCCGGAGGTCTCAAAAGTGAAGGTTGAGCGGACCCTTCGCACTGCCCCTATGTGTAGCCTTAGGTGCGGAGCCCGTCCACACCGTCAAGTACACCCACGTAGCTCCTTGAGGGCCCGGTCTGTGTTAATCTCCCGACGGCCGTGTTTGCCGTTGGGTTAGTATCACGGACCGGACGTGTTACCGCTGACGGAACCCCGGTGTAATCAACCACAAGTCCCCTGAATCCGCGTGTGCCTATTATACGCAGCGCGGCCTAAAGTGGGGAGCCACAGGCGGTTATTCCTGTGGTAGGGGCATAAAGCCGGGGTGTGCGTGGTGAACGGTTTACACATACGGACAAGCAGTGGAGATTGAAGGGTAGCTTTTCTGAGGTACAAATGAGATCGGTCATGGGTGAGGTCCCCATGACGGCACAGACCGTGAAGATTCGGTGTCTTTCTTTTTTAACCCCCGGATGGCACGCTGACGCCGACGGTTCCGGATGGGGGTCTCTATCATCATGTCTCCGCGCAAAACCTCCTTTACTGACCCATTCTTAGTGATGACCTTGGCATGTGCTGGCAAAACGTTTAAAGATATTAGTCCGTTTTATATCAAGCGTGAATTAGACAAAATCAGTGGCCCTGTCAAAAACGCTACGCGTCTCCGAGACGGTAGCTTACTATTAGAGAGCACCAGTGCAGACCAGTCTAAAAAACTGCAAAAGGCGACTTTGTTGGGCTCCTACCCTATCCGGGTAGCCCCACACAAAACACTTAACACCTGTAGAGGAGTAGTCACCACCTCCAGCTTAGATGGTCTTGCGAATGAAGAGATAGTAAGTTGCCTCTCTGATCAACTTGTTTGTCAGGCGTACCGGCTTACCCGAAAACAAGATGGCAAGGAGTACCCTTTACGTACAGTTTTTCTAACTTTTGCTGGGACTAAATTACCCGAATTCATCTATTGTGGCTACGAACGTGCTAGCGTCCGCCAGTATGTCCCGAACACCATGCGCTGTTTCCAATGTCAGCGGTTCGGACATACTAAGGTCACATGTACCAATCCTGCTCTTTGTGAGCAATGTGGCCTACCGAAGCACGACGATCCTAACTGCAGTCGAACACCTTGTTGCGTGAACTGTGGCGGTAGTCATCCCTCCAGCTCGCGACAGTGCCCTAAATTCATGGACGAAAAAAGTATTCAAGAGCTACGTGTAAAGGAACGCCTGACTTTTCCAGAGGCACGACGGCGCTTCGAACAACTGAAGCCTGCTACCACTACTTCTGGATATGCACTAGCAGGTCGCCGTACTCCTAATACCACTGTTGCTGTTCAACACGTCCCTGTCGCCCACGCATCCACGCAGACTGACTTTCTAGCCGTTAAACCTACGTCTCAGACTGTTTGTATATCCACCAGCACTACCTCCGTTTCAACCGTACAGACTCCAGACACCAAGCCATCAGCGGGTAACAACAATCCCGTAGTAACTGTGAAAAACCGATCCCGACCACAGCATAGATCACGAAGTCGCTCGCCTTCCATTAGATCCCGGTCTCGTTCTACGAGCCGTAGGAGTTCTGACTCCCGAACATCAGCGGAGTCACAGGACGCTAACGATTTTCGAATCGTAGGGCCCAAGTCAGCAAAGGTCAAGAAAAAGGTTAAAACGGCCCGCTAAAAACTCTTTATGGAAATAATCCAGTGGAATGTCAATGGTTTTCGAGCTCGTGCTCAAGACCTACAACATTTAGTTTCTCAACGGTCACCATCAATTATTTGTCTCCAGGAAACCCACTTACATCCCAATCACTCGTTACACCTTCACTCTTTCTCTGCATTTAGAAGCGACTCTCTTGCAGGTATGCGTGCAAGCGGTGGCGTTGCTACCTTAGTGGCGCCTAACATCTCAGCCGCCAACGTTCCTCTCACCACACCATTGCAAGCTGTGGCCGTCCGGATACAGCTGGAGAGCATCAGTTTTACCATATGCAACATGTACCTGCCGCCGCTCAGTATAGTTCCAGAGCGTGATCTTCAAGCTCTATTGGCTCAGCTCCCCTCACCACTACTACTTGTGGGAGATTTGAATGCCAAGCACACGCTCTGGGGATCAGACACTGATGACGCCCGTGGATGCCTCCTCGTAGACGTCTTCGATAAGTCTGACCTGCTTCTGCTAAATACTGGTGACCCGACATTCCTATTATCCGCTTATGGTACACATTCCGTACTAGACCTTTCTTTCTGCAGTCCGTCATTAGTACCACTACTTGAGTGGTCAGTACTTTCCGACCTCTCTGGCAGTGATCATTACCCCATTAACATTCATTTTTCTGGCCGCCAATGTGTACCTTCTCGACATCCTTGCTGGATTATTTCCAAAGCTAATTGGGGAAAATTCCATTCCCTGATAAACCTTATCGATGACGGTTTCGACACCATCGACGAAATGGTCGAATATTTTACTTGCTCGATCCTGCTCGCAGCAGAATCCAGCATTCCTCGAGGTTCAACTACACCACGGCGTATCCCTGTACCGTGGTGGTCTGAGGAATGCAGTTTGGCAGTCAAAGCACGCAAACGTGCTTTGCGCATTTTTCAGCGGCACCCGACTGAAGGGAACTTTGTCGCCTTCAAACGTTCTCGCGCTAGGGCACGCTTTATACTGCGCAACGCAAAGCGTACATCTTGGGAAGCCTATGTGTCTTCGCTTTCCCGACGCAGCTCTACCCAACAAGTATGGTCAGCTGTTCGGCGGATGTATGGCAAGTATCGCCGGACGGTAATTCCGGGCCTTGCCATCAACGGTTCCATGTGCACCACCGAGCAGGACATAGCAGAAGCCCTAGCTACAACATTTGCTGCTACTAGCCAAACTGCCCGCTATGACGCTCTCTTCCTGCCTATTAAGGAAAAGGCGGAGCGGGTACAACTAAATTTTAATAGTGACTGCACCGAGCCGTACAACCAACCGTTTACCGCTGCCGAGCTCGCCCATTCTCTAGCGTTAGCAAAGGATTCTTCTCCAGGTCCCGATGACGTACACCGACAGATGCTGCTACATCTTCCATCTCAGGCGCTATCTTTCCTTTTAAACATCTATAACCGCATTTGGCATGAGCGGGTTTTCCCTTCCTCCTGGCGAGAGGGTATTGTCATCCCCATCCCTCGTCCTGGAAAGGACCGCACGCTCCCATCTAGCTACCGCCCCATTTGCCTGACGAGTGTCATCTGTAAGACGTTGGAGCGAATGATAAACGCTCGGTTAAATTGGTGGCTAGAAAAACATAACCATCTGTCCAACTTGCAATGCGGTTTTCGTCGCCATTGCTCAAGTGTCGATAATCTAACACGCCTTGAGGGGTATATCTCCGGTGCATTTTTATTGAAACAGCACGTCGTGGGCGTGTTCCTGGACCTGGAGAAGGCCTATGACACCACCTGGCGGTACGGCATACTCCGTAACCTACATGGTTACGGCATGCGTGGTCATCTGCCCGAGTTTTTATGCAATTTCTTAAAACTTCGCCGTTTTCGTGTGCGGATAGGGAAAACGATATCCCAGGAGCGGATACAGGAGAACGGTGTACCTCAAGGGTCGATTTTGAGCGTCACCCTTTTTGCCGTAGCGATTAACGGCATCACTAGTGCCGTTCGAAGTGGAATTCCATCATCCCTCTATGTTGACGACTTCGCAGTCTATTATAGGTCTGCCAACATAGATCACATTGAGCGCCAACTGCAGCTGACCATTACCCAGCTAGCAGCTTGGGCGCTTCAAACTGGCTTCCGTTTTTCAGCTGCGAAGACGCAGTGTATGCACTTTCACCGCCTACGAGGTATTCACCCGCCTCCTGATCTCCATTTGAACGGCACACCCCTGCCATTTGTCTCACACCTGAAGTTCTTGGGCCTTTACTTGGACCGACAACTCAAATTGGAGCACCACATTCGTCACCTTCGAGCCTCTTGCGATCGTTCTCTTCGGGTGCTGAAGGTATTATCTGGAGCATCTTGGGGGGGGGGCGATCGCACGGTAATGTTGAGGCTGTACCGCTCTCTGGTTCGGTCCAAGCTGGACTATGGCAGTTTTATTTATGGCGCAGCGACCGCCTCTAAACTTCGCCTTTTAGACACCATGCATCACACTGGCATCCGCCTTGCCACAGGAGCTTTTCGCACCAGTCGAGTCGACTGTCTCTATGCAGACTCAGGCGAACCTCCACTCCATATTCGTCGTTCGCTGTTACTCTGCTCGTACGTCTCGAAGTTGGCAAGTTATCCCAATCATCCTTGTTTTAAACCAGTTCTGTGTCCAGATTTAGTCCACCGTTATATGCGCCCTGGTGCTCGGACACGCCCCATGGGAATAAGATTTCGGGATCTCCTACATTCCCATGGGCTCCGAATGCCTCGCGTATAGAGGTCGTCCATCTGCCCTTATCCTGGATGGCAGCTCAATCGTGCGCAGTTCGATCTAACACTTTCAAGCAACACTAGACTCGCTACCCCACATTCGGTGTTCCAACAACTTTTTGCCGAATTACTGGGCCGTTACCCTAACTATGTTCCGGTCTTCACAGACGGTTCCCAGTTAGGTAACGCTACGGGTTGCGCATTCTTCATTAACGGTGAGGCTCATAAATTTAGACTTCTGGACTCCACTTCGGTCTTCTCAGCAGAGCTGTATGCCATCTTTTATTTGCTCCTTTTTATTTGCAAGTTAGCTCCTGGCTCTTTTATCGTCTGCACTGACTGCCTAAGTGCACTTCAGGCCTTGCAACAGCATTCAGCCGCTCACACCCTCGTTTTAAAAATACAGGCCCAGATCTCGCAAATGCTCAGTCGCGGATACCATTTTGTTTTTACTTGGATCCCAGGCCATGTGGGCATTTCCGGGAACGAGGAGGCGGACGCGGCTGCTAAGTCCGCTTGCCGTTTGCCCCGGAGTTTAACAACGACGGTGCCGTACCAGGATGTGCAACGTTTTTACCGTCGCCACCTTCTATCTGCTTGGCAGCAATCCTGGACAGCTTTGGAAGGCACCCAACTCCGGGCAATAAAGGAGAGCGTACAACCCTGGCTAACTTCCTGCAGGGATAACCGGCGAGCCGAGGTGATACTCACCCGGCTGAGAATTGGGCACACACGTGCAACGCATGGCCATCTATTAAGAGGGGAACCGGCCCCTGTGTGTGCCCCGTGTGCAGTACGCCTCACGGTGCGGCACATACTGCTTGATTGCCCGCAGTACGCCCGCGTTCGCCAGTCAATAGGCTTGGGAGCTAAGTTGCCAAGTGTTTTAGGGGACGACCCAGTGGCCGTGATGAAGGCACTGCGGTTTGTTACCGTAATTGGTTTTATCCAGCGAGTCTGACTTGCATTTTATATTTATTTTAGAGTTTTTAAAGTATGGCTGTAGATCGTTTTTAATGTCCTTTTAACAGTTGAGTGTTTTATTATATTTTACCTTTTTTTAGCTAAATGTTTATAGCTTTTAGGTTTTAGTATTGACTTGGGGCCCAAATGACCTTGTTGTCGACGGGCCCTTAAAAACCACACACTCACTCTAGCAGGATACTTGTACATCTATACTTGGAAAAAGCAATCCTCTACATGCTGAGGCCCATCTCTGAATATGTTTTACAGATCAATCTTAATACGTACCATCTTCACTGTCATCTGAAGAAGCCGTGGTCGTTGTCACCCGAGGGCTTGAAGTTGTGTGAGAAGATCGTGTCGTATATACATCAGCAGACTCTGTGGTTGTTGTGCTGGTGGTATCCTGATTACCAACGGTGCTACCAGCTCCTCCACTCCCTTGCCACCTCCCTTCGTTGCTTCCACCACCGCCATTACCTATGATACCAAAATTACGGATTCAGTAAATTAAGAATCGTAATAGATTACGTATAAACATTTGGTATATTTGTTAAATGTGAATACGATGTTAGTTTAGCAGTTCACTATGAGGTAGGGAAGGCATCATCGCAGGAATCCATATAGTCGACACTTGACTAGAGGCTCGGACCCTTCTTAGTAGGTGCTGACTAAAAGAAATGTGACAAAAGGACCACTTGAGTAGGGGAATTTTCTTCAGCTGGACCGTCCATCCAGGAAGGAGGACCTGGCTCGAGAAAGTATTTGTTGCTATGCAAGTAACGAATTACGTGTTATCGTGCAGTATGCGCTTCACATACCGTAATTCCGGACCGTAATATAGATTGGCAATTTCGCGATTTCCGTGAATGCCTTTAAGAGAAGCATTAATTAAACAAGTCTTAAACTTGTCTCATCCTTACTCTTTACTCGTCACTCACGCAGACCCTGAGAGAACTGAGGCTAGGCCACACATTGCTTGAAATTTGCATAACGTTGCCGGAAGATGTGGTGCCACCTAGCAGAACATTCCAACACTTTGTCCATTCCATTTTGGGAGGACGGGAGATGCCATCCAAGGGGATATATTCTTTTTTTCAATAAGTTGATCTCCAGTAATGTGGAATAAGTAACTTTTGAACGACCGCAGCGTTTTTGTGTTTACATGCTCTCACTACAGAGTACTAGATCTGCAGTATTGAATAGCATCAGTTATGTGAATTCTGGAATGGATAAGTATTCTATCATGACTTGCATTACTACATTTCACCGTCATACCAGGCAATGGACTGATCACCCATCCTGGGTCTGTTTGTTCCACGACAAGCTGCTCAACCATGTAACAATTGCTTTGAATTCAGCCTCGAAAGGAAAAGGCAATGCCGTTTATTTGTTTTATGATGTATTTAAAATTATTTAAAGAATGTTTGAAAGTATAATATTGAAATTAAGTTTTAGGAAGTGAAATTTAGAAATAAATAAGAAGTGTGTATAGGTTGCTAAGAATGACTTAGTGATAAAGAAGCGCGTGGCTGATTTGGGAAAGAAAATCAAAAGTCGCTCTATAAGAACGAGGAGAATAAGTTAGATCGGCGGAGAAGACGTAAAGGATAAGGCTGCTTAGCGATTGATACAAATAATTTTGAACTGAAAAAGCTATCATGCAATATATGTTTTTAGATCATTTCTGTCCATTGATCTCTGCTTAAAGCATTATTAAATTGCATAAGCCCACACAGATATTGGTGGTTAGTGGACACTCCCTCCCGATGTGAAGTAGAGGGTGGGCGCTTGGGGAAGGTAAATGGAACAATGTTTGCAATCATGTGGAAAAACTAGAAAATGAACATAGAAGAGAAAGCATTGTAACCGCGGATGCTGATGGTGAAATGTCAGGTATACAAAAGCCAGGGTGTGAGGGGGATTGACTCGCTCCTTGGTTTAGCTATGGCAATGTAGGTATATACCGCCTTCTCTCATCTCTCACCATCAACTGCACTCATTCGTCAATCAGGTAATATGCAATAATAACTTCACTGCCTTGTGCATAGTTGTTGTAGCTTTCCCAACTAATTAGAAAGAAAAGACGAGAAAGTTCAGGTTTACAAATAACTTTAATTAAAATTATGTGCAACTGCAAAATCTTCATTCTCTAGACCCATTGGGGAACTGAAGTTGAATTTATTCTACCACTATTTCTGTTTGCTGTTCGTCATTAAATGTTGAATTCGGGTGGAGCGAAGTTAACCGAAGTGCAGACTTACTACCCCCACTAGTCCTGGAACCGTAGGACCTAGGACCCGGGAGCGATGGGTACTCCGGGGCTCTTTCCATAGGGCAATATCTGATTTCTTAAAAAGCCCCCCCCCCCCGGTGAGCACAACGTCAAGATGGGATGGAAGTGGATACGCCACTTAAGCGCGTCAAACCCACAGGGAAGACTACCGAAAACCTCGGTGGGGCCACCTGGTGATCTAGCATACCTTCTACTAGCTCTGTAGGCTAGTACCCGGGACTTTTAGGCAAGCCTCTACCCCCTCCGGGCGGCCGTAGCATGGCCACAGGTACCCAATTCCCCGTGGGTATCGGGAACACACTGCCCCCTCGAGTCCAACCCAATCCGACTATAAGACTTCTTCTTCCTCTACTTACCTGTTCTTCCTCCACCGCCTGCACCGCCGCCGCCACCGCCACCTCTACCTTTGCCGCCTCCACGCCCTCCACCTCCGCCCATTCGTCGGCCTTCCCTTTCACTTTCATACTCGTCATAATTGCTCTCGGTTGGTTCTGTTGCAGGTTCTGTTGCATCCAACCCATTACCGCTGTCACCAGAAGCAACAATATCCATTGGTTTGTTGCCTAAGATACCATCGTGAGGGACTAGCTGTGAATTGACTTCCTGCAACATAAAAATACTTAAGGCATTATCAGCACTGTACTGCTGAAATATTCTACGGTTTGAATTCAGTATTTTAGAACTCTATATCGACCATTATATTCCCTTTAAGTGATGAAAGTTCGTGTGAAACATCCATGTGCACAATTTTAACGAAAGAATATATTACCTATAAGATACCTGTCTGCTTCACATTCAAGAGATCCTGAGTTCTAATCTACAAGGATTTGCCCTTATCCTAAAAGATTAATGTCGGATAACTCTATAACCCATTTCATTCATCGTCCAATATGACTTAACGTTGGAGGACGTTAATAAAACTGCATTTTAAGGATTTGTAGACATTACATAAATATTTCCTTAAGGCGTTACATCATTCAGCAACATATGAACACTGAAATGTGTAGTGTTTAATGCCCGCATTTACTACATGCGGGACCGCAGGCGGTGGAAAAGCCGCTCCAGCCACAAATGCTCCCTGGATGCTTTCCCTCTATACACGTTCGAAATCACCATGTGAACTTGTTGCAATCCTTCATTACATGCAACTCACATCCTCTAACGTTGTCATATCAGATGTTGAATAGAGTGGGTGAAATAATGCTCAAATCGAGAAAAGGGTTACCTGACATTCATCTTTCAGGATAAGGAAGACCCTTAGTCAGATAATACCCTCTCGGGACCTCTTGAACCCGCAGGAATAGATTCATATCTAACTTTAAGCAATCACAGGCATCGGAAATCACGTGCTAGGAGTTGGCTCAGCTTTATTCCTGTAAACATTGTTTGGTAAGTGCATAGACTAACGCGGTTTTTCCTAGATTCGCTAATGTACTTAACGTGTGGGTAATTTTCGACGATAGCGAATACAGAGAGAATAGACTCATTAACTCTCCCCCTCCGTTATCCTTGTGGACATCCTATTGCATATGCAGAACAACGTACGCCTGGCTAGAGCCAAACACATAAAGGCCTTGGACCGATTACCTGGATGCATACCAATTTCACTGGCCTCGCTTTACCACCGTGCTTCCTTTCTCGTCACAGCTCCAAAATAGTGCACCACTTTTCACAGTTGTTTTCTCTATAGGCAATAGTTATTAGATAGTAATTATAATAGTAATAATCGTCATCATAATTACAACATGCCCATGAATCTCACGTACTGCCTGACCACTGGAGGTAGGCGAGATACCGTCCAATACTGACAACTGTTGTGTAATGTCAATAGCACATGAGAACTTCTGTGTCCTTCTTGCCAAGGAATGTGTTTCACATCTTTCAGAGAAAGAGTACGGCTAGAGTTTACAGAGTTGCGCAACGTTAGTGTCTCCACATTGCTATCACAAGAACCTAAGTTTTCTAATAGGCCTAAGCCTTATTTACATGTTGAAACTCTAGTCGTAATCTTTCTCGGAAAACGCTGGAGCTGTTGATGTCAAACACATTCCTTATAGTCACATTCTCTTGAGAAGAACGCACTACAAATAATAGATGTGGCAACGTAGCTGACTGACACACACATATACGCCCATTTCGTAGTACATAAATGATTAGCTATTCAAAACCCCCTCTAATACCTCAGACCTCACTCGCCTTATTTTGGTGACCAGACAGTAAACTTTCTTTTAAGTTCTTACACTTCGTGTCTAAGTTTAGCTTGTTATACACTGAACGTAAACATAGCCCTATGTAAAAGTAAAATTTAATTGAATTTACTAAATTATTTTTAACCTTTGATAATAGTAATTGCAAGCAAAGTAATGCTACAGTTTAGCAGTGTAAACACAGTTATAAACAGCCATGTGTGCTAACAGATACGTCCAATAAAAACTTGTTAACTATCTTTCAATCTACAAAGTGAATTTATTCCCCCAAAAATAAAGTTGAAAGCTTTGTAAAACCCTATCGGTCTGTTAACTACATGGCAGAGCGTTGAGGTATATTGACCTTCAGTGACACAGTGCTGTATTCGTTTGTTTTCTTGTTTACAGAAGAGTGAAATATTAGTAACCTGGAGTAGAGTAAGTGACGAAACACAAATAAAGCACTTAGAAGCTGCGTAACTGATATGAAAGTTTAACTAATTAATTAATATGTACTTCTTCTTTATGTTCCATAGTTGTACCACTATCGTGGTGTTAGAGGATTCTTGTAAGGTCTGACCTGAGGAACCGGTTGAGAACCAGGATAAGTGTTCAACCCAATTTCTGGTGTGAAGGTGACGGAAGTGGATGATATATATGACGGCGAGATGAATGATAGGAAATATGATGAAGCAATGGGTAGAATGCTGATGGGGGAAACCGGAGGACCCGGAGAAAACCCGTCCCAGCTCCATGTTGTCCATCACAAATTTCACTTTGCGGTCGCCTGGGATGGAACCCGGCACTCAGTAATAATGCGGCCAGTGTGATTCTATTCAGTCACGCCTGCGATGTAGGTAGGATGCATGCACCCATATCTTACCATTCGTAAGTTGTACCGCTAGTAGCGCTAGCTAGCTGGTGGTGGTATTTTATGAAACTTCCTTGTGCAGTGGTTGCTACACTTTTGCATCGGCTGTATAAATCAGAGTTATCAGAAAGAATTCGTGTGCATCGATGTAATATTTGTGAAAAATTCATAAGGATGTATCGTGCAAAATATAGTGCATTAAAATAACTATATTTTTTCAGTTTTAAATGATATTTTACAATACGAAGCTACCATTTACGTGCTGGTAGTGTCGAAGGCTCTTATGAAATAAATTATTATATAGAAAATGGTTTAGTTGCCTATGTCGTACCAGTAAGTGACTGCCTATATTGCACTACTTAAGTGGAATTGCAGAGATAATTAGAACGTTAGATTTGTAAACTAAATTGCGTGCTTTGATTGTAGGCATACTTTATTTTAATTAATTTTCGTTTCTATACTTAGATGGCAGAAAAAAGGGTCTATGGTAAATGGAGTAAAGATGATTTGAAAAGGGTTATGGCGGCTTATAGAAGCGGGGATTGTGGCCTTAACGAATGTTACAGGATGTACGGTGTTACTAAGCCAGCATTAAAACGGCATCTTTTATCGAAAAATGCATATGCAAATGAGAATGTAACAACAATGGGTAGGGGGACAGTTTTCACACCAGCCATGGAATACCTGCTATAGACAGAAAGTATGTTTCTAGGTGTAGGGCGCTTGGCATTTGACTTTGCAGAAATAAACAATCTACTTCATAATTTCAACCGAGACAGCAGAATGGCAGGGAAGAAATGATTTTACAAATTTCTAAGCCAACATCCGCATCTTTTGGTATGACAACCGGAAGCCACGTCACGAGCTCGAGCCAGTGGGTTCAATCGGGAGACTGTGTACCATTTTTTCGATTTATTTGAGAAAATTGTGGAAGAAAACAAACTAGATGGTTCACATATTTATAATGTCGATGAATCATGTTTCACAACTGTGCAAAAGAATACGGGAAAAGTGGCTGCACTGAAAGGAAAGAAGCAGATAGGTGGTATAAAAAGTGTGACTTGCTGTGTAAATCCTGCAGAGCATTTTGTGCCACCGATGGTAGTATTCAAAAGATGGAGAATGAATGATGCTCTCAAAATGGATGCTCCAATTGGCAGCATAGTGGAGGTTTCTGAAAGTGGCTACATTAACTGTTTACGAAATACCTGAGACATTTTATTTCGTATGTCAAAGCAACAGTGGATAGGAAGGTTCTTTTCTTATTGGACGGCCATACCACCCACTCCAACAACTTAGAAGTCACTGATACCTGCAGAGAAAATCGAGTGATAGTTTTACACGACACACAAATTTCAGCCTATGGATGTGCCAGCATATGGGCGTACTTGTACAGTAGCGGTTGCAGAGAAAAGTTTTAAAGCTGCTGGGCTTTGGCCCGTAAATCGGCACACTTTTTCTGATCCTGAATTCGCTCCTGCTGATCTCCTCAATGTAAATAGAATTAAAGAGTTACCCGAAAGAACTCCAGGTTCTAGTCCAGCAACTCCTACTATGAAGAACCCAAACGAGAACATCCAAAATCCAGCTGTCCCTTTCATTTCTAACCAACAAATTTCACCAATTTCCGTCCAAAAAAAAAACCGCAAAAGGGCCCAACAATCCTTCGAATTAACTTCCTCACCTCATAAAAAGGACCTGGAAATCAAAAGACTACGGACGGACGTAAAAATAAAGGAATGCTGACTCCGCAAGAAGCATCAACATTTTCAGGACAAAGAACCAAGTCTACGGGAGAGATGCGAAGGTGACAATTGAAGTAAACAATAGTGATTGGTTCTATCGTGTATGTAAAACATATAATTTGGAAAATATGACACTGTGGAAAGATCAGGAAAAGTGCAAAATTTTACATATGTGATTCATGTGAAGTGTGAAAAATAAAGTCGTTTTCACTGCAGAAGTAACTATTATATTGTTACGCAAGCGGCGAGCTCGCGATGCCGATCAATAAATGAAGGTTGGCGGCGGGAGGGGAGACGCAGGGGTGGCTGGGTCTTCGTTTATCCCTCCTCCTGCCACTCGAAGTGACACGAAGCTTCGAGAATGATTTCCCCCCTCCATAAAAGGAGATTCGAGAAACTTCGGGCCGCGATCAATAACGGAGGCGACAGTCAGTTGAGTTGAGTGTGTTGTGGCGTGCGGTGCGTAAGGAGCGCCCAGTGTACGTGAAAAGACGATCTGGCAAAATTGTAATTGTGTACATTAAATTGTAATTGTGATATTAGAATAAGGTTGAAATATAGAACATTTTGAGTGGTGTAATTGAACTTTTTATTTTACGAACCCACAAAGTCACAACTGGCATCAGAAGTGCGATAACGGCCATGGAATCGGCACTGGAAAAGATTTTACACAAAATGGAAGAAATGAAGACGGCCAACGATAACATCGCCGAGAAGATGGAAGAACTGAAGGCCGAAATAACAGCGAAGACGGAAGCGGCAAACAACAACTTGGCCACGACAAGGACCGCAAAGATGGCCGAACTGACCACAGAAATGAGGGCAGCGAACGACAGCCTGGCTACCGAGATGAAAGCGGCAAACGAGGCCCTTGCCGTGAAGTTCGAAGAGCGGCTGACCGGCGTAAAAGAGGACGTCACAGAGTTAGGCGAGCACGTCGAAGACCTGGCGAGCCACGTTGACGAGCTGGAGGGAAAGGCTGACAGCAACGCAGAGTCCCTGAACGCCATGGTGAAGGACGTCGTCGGCAGGAGGTTAAAGGATTTGAAGGTCGATGCACCGGGAGGCGACACAACATCGGCGCGCGTCAAACCTCCGAAATATGACGGCGCGTCAACGTTTGAGGTCTTCCGCCGCCAATTCGACGCAGTGGCCAAGCATAACAAATGGTCACCAGAGGAGGAGGCCACACAGTTAATAGCCAGCCTCCAGGGTCAGGCCGCGGAAGTCCTAAACGCGATACAGACAACGGCACCGCTTAGCCGCAGCGTACCGCAGCCAGCTGAAGGCTAGGTTGCAGCAGCCAGGGGAGGCGCTGCAGGAGTTCGCCCTGGCAGTTGAACAACTGGCTAGCAAGGCCCTAGTCGACCTCCCACCAGAGTGCGTATCCCGGGAAGCTGCCTACACATTCGTTGACGGGGTACGGGACACGGAGATTCGTCAGCGCCTAATGCTCGGCGATTATAAAACAATCCACGAGGCGCTAACGGCAGCATTAAGGATGGAGCCGGCCAAGGTAACAGCTATTCCGTCGTCTAGAACGAGGAGTGTGCGCTAAGCCGGTGACAGAAGACCAGCCGAGGGACGCCGGCGAACACCTAGTGGCCTGTGTTAGGGGTGTGGACAGCCAGGGCACTTGCAGAGAGACTGCCCATACCAGGAAGGGCAGCCGGAAGAACGAATAAGGCCCGGCGTGGAGAGGGACACGTCGGCGCCATTACCACCATCCCCTCGAGTGACATTGCGCGCCGTCAGCCGGCGTATGGATGACAACCTCATCGCGGATGGTTGAGTAACAGGAAAACCGTGTCGTGTGCTGGTGGACACCGGGACGGCCGTAACCATCATCAGACCTGACGTGGCAAAGGGTCTGCCGACGAGGAAGCCGAGCTGACCATACCAGCTTGTGTGGGCATCGGGCGACAACTTTCCTGTGGAGAAGGAGGCCCTGCTGGAGCTGACCTTGGGACGGAGTGCCGTGCGTCTGTGGGTGTTCGTCTCGAAGGTGGCTGAGGAGGTGATTCTGGGACTAGATGCCCTCAGGAGCCACGAGGCGACGGTCGACGTCAGCAAGAAGGTCCTGAGGCTCAACGGAGAAGAGGTCATACTCCGTCAACCAAAAGAGCGCCTTGGAAACGGTAGGGTCATCTTGAACGAAGACGTGGTTGTCCCTGCGAGGAGCGAGGTGATGGTGACGGTGCGACCAGAAGGCCAGACAGCAGGTTGGGTCCAGAGGCTGCAGGAGTACGACTTCACCTCGGAACATCGCAGAGGGAAGAGCCACGTTAACGCGGACGCTATGTCCCGAAGAAGCTGTACAGAAGAGTGCGGCCAATGCACAAGAGTGGAGGAGAAGGAGCGTGTCGCAGCAGTTCGATTAGTCACGGCAGTGTCTGCGGATGGCTGGGATAGCGCAGGCCTGAGGAGGGAGCAGCTGGCGGACGCAGACTTGGGGCTACTCTTGAGGGAAGTCGAGGCAGGGACGAGACCAACCTGAGCGGACATCGCACCAAGGAGCGCCACCTACAAGTCTTACTGGGCCCAATGGGACTCGTTGAAGACCAGAGAGGGTGTGCTGTTCCGGGTATGGGAATCACCCGATGGGAAGACGCAGAGAGAACAGTTGGTACTTCCCTGGAGTAAGGTCCTGGAAGTCTTGGAAGAAGTGCAGGCCGGTACTTCAGGAGGACACCTGGGAGCGAACCGGACGATTGACAAACTATGGCAGCGTTACTACTGGCTGAGGCTCCGAGCAGACGTTGAGAGATGGTGCCGCCTGTGTCACGTGTGCGCGGCGAGTCGCGGCCCCTAGACTAGGAGCCGGGGTCGCATGCAACAGTACAACGTCGGAGCGCCATTCGAGCGGATCGCCGTTGACATTGCTGGACCGTTCCCAATATCCGACCGAGGCAACAGGTACCTAATGGTGGTCGTGGACTACTTCACCAAGTGGCCGGAGGTGTATGCCATCCCAAACCAAGAGGCAAAGACAATCACAGACTTAGTCATGGAGCAGGTGTTCTGTCGATTTGGGGTGCCGTTGGAGCTACACAGTGACCAGGGTACCAACTTTGAGTCCAACCTAATAAAGGAGGCGCTACGATGGCTTGGGGTTAACAAGACCCGCACGACACCTCTACATCCCCAGTCGGATGGCATGGTCGAAAGGTACATCAAGACCTTAGAGGAACACCGGAGGAAGGTCGTGGCCAGCCATCAGCGAGACTGGGACGTCAATGTGCCACTGTTCTTGCTGGCCTTCCGCTCGTCAACACATGACACCACGGGGATCACGTCAGCCAGCTTAATGTTCGGCCGAGAGTTACGCCTCCCCATGTGACCTGGCTTTAGTTAGCCCTCCGGGGATGAAACAGCCTGCGACCGAGTATGTGGAGAACCTGGTGGACCACCTCCGCGACATGCATGAGATAACTCAACAGAATATCCAGAAGGCGAGCGACCGCATGAAAACCCGATACGACAAGCAAGCCAACAGCCCAGGGTTCCAGCAAGGTGACCTGGTCTGGTTGTACCGCCCGACCCGGACCAAGGGACGCTGTCCGAAGCTTCGGCAGCCATAGCAAGGACCGTACCGTGTGGTGAAGAGGATTTACGGCCTGGTCTACCGCATCAAGAAGGTGCCCCGATGAAAGATGTTGGTGGTACACCTGGATCGCCTGGCCCGCTACCAAGGCGCTGTTCGGGACGACCAGCCTTGAGGAGGGAGCAGTGTTACGCAGGCGGCAGACTCGCGATGCCGATCAATAAATGAAGGTTGGTGCGGGAGGGGGACATAGTGGTGGCTGGGTCTTCGTTTACCCCTCCTCCTGCCACTCGAAGTGACACGAAGCTTCGAGAATGCTTTTCCCCCTACATAAAAGGAGATTCGAGAAACTTCGGGCCACCGATCGATACAAACGAGTCGACAGTCAGTTGAGATGAGTGTGTTGTGGCGTGAGGTGCGTAAGGAGCGCCCAGTTTACGTGTAAAGACGAACTGGTAAAATTATAATTGTGTACATTAAATTGTAATTGTGATATTGGAAGAAGGTGGAAATAAAGAATATTTTGAGTGGTGTAATTGAACTTTTTAATTTCACAATATTGTAAAGAAAGAATTCACTATGTTTCACAATGTTATCTTGACACTGTAACTGATAATATCAATAAAAGTTCAGTGGTACAAATTAGGAAACCAGTTGCCTACATCGTGTCATTTGCAGCATTTTGGAAAGTTAAATATTTTATTAGCCAACATTGATCCAACAAGGAAGTTGCAAACGTTTTCTGTCACAAAATATTCAATTTACATTATCTGTAATTAAGATTTTCATATTTTGAAGAAATATATGTTTTAGGAACACTTTTATGCAAACTGGTTCAGTATAGGCAACTCTCCCCTACACTGTCTCGATGAGTATGTGCGATAGGCTCACGTAAACAACTCCGTTACACATTCATTAGTTTATCGTCTTCTTCGCTGATAATTTCCACGTTGAAATTACTCCATTCAGTTCTGGAATCGTTTTAAAACGCGAGCAGATATCTGGACCACTTGGCATGGAGCTAGTTCAAGGTTTGCCTTTCCTTTGCGGAAGTGAGCCAATCTGATCCATGGGTTTTTTCTGGTATTATCCGGGTCGTTAAGTGAATGCTGGCTAAGTTATTTACATCTCCTGAATGTTCTGTCCCTCCATTTTATCTCCATTATCATTTCACATTATCTCTCATCTGGTCGTCTCTTTATGGGAATAAGTGTCGGCAAGTGTCTCGGCGTTGCATGGCAGGATGATATGCTCGTAGTTAACACTTCCTCGTTCAGTATGATGGTATTTAAAATGAATATCTAAAATTTTTGTTTAAAACTTATATCTTGTTCCGAAAATAAGTATATTACTTTTGTCACAGTTCTTCAGAACAGCTTATATGAATATACTACGACAATTAATATAGCCACCAAATTGAAAGCTTTATATATATTAGACTTTTAACGACCAACGAAATAAATAAAATAACTATTTTGTTTGATAATGATCACGATAGCGTCAACGGCATGTCAGAGGTTCCACGAAGGAGTTCTTTAAATGTCAGTAAAACTGATATGATGCATTTCAGTTTTAGCTACACGTAGAAACCATCGAACTAGACCGGGCTTGAACACGCAACCTTTGGATCAGAATGCCAGCATCTAAGTCAATCTGATCAGCTTCTATAATGATGATGGTGATGGTGGTGTATTTCCTTTTCCTTTTTTTAATTTACGTTCTCCAACGTTAAGTCTTACCGGACGATGAATGGAATGCGTGAAATGATGTTCAAATGAGCCCAGAGTCCATAGAGCTTAGAATTACCCGACATTCGTCTTTTACGATAAGGGACAACCCCGCAAAAGCCTTATCCAGGTAGCGCACCCTGATCGACATTCGAACTCGGGACCTCTTGAACGTGAGGCAGACACGCTACCACCACGCTACCAAGGGCGGGCGATGATGGTAATGATGATGATGATGATGATGATGATGATGATGATGATGATGATGATGGTGATGATGATGATGATGATGATGATGATGATGATGATGATGATGATGATGATGATGATGATGATGATGATGATGATGATGATGATGATGATGATGATGATGATGATGATGATGATGATGATGATGATGATGATGATGATGATGATGATGATGACAAAGAAAACCTGAGAGGTTAAATAACAGTGTAACGCTAATCTAATATGCAGCTATAACAGAATTAAACATTTAAACAAGAAATAGTTTACGTATTTGAAGCATATATAGTTCGAAGCAGTGTGCAGCCATTATCTGCTCTAGAGGCTGTGAACATTACATTTCAGGTAACAAATTAACACAAAGATCGCGAAAAATCATCTGTCTTGTAGATGCCGTAGCCGAAACCGGTCAATTTAATACGCTAGTTTTAGCACTTTCCTCGTTCAAGTATTTTAGGGAAATAATGTAAATTTACTTCAAGAATATTTTAAAAGTTCCTTCTTCCAGTGAACTTGTCTACATAGGCAATAGAACTGTCACAGTGGTTAAATGGACATATGGTCGATGCACTCTGCGATTG
>CM060948.1:9698137-9715637 GCA_030765055.1 Mantis religiosa
CTACATAGGATGAAAATAACTGTACTTACAGAACTCTTGAAGATTATGGAGGCACTGACTGCTGACATTACAGCTACGGTAAACCAAGCTCTTGCTGAAAGTATAGAAACCTCTGTCACCATTGTTCTCATGTTATTAACTTCCACCTGTGAAAAAAAGAAAGCGTCAAATACTCATTGGGAAACGTTTACCTTACTTCTTTTAAAACAAATTCAATTAACGACTCCAAAATGGCAATTTGATTAGATGATGGTATATATTATTGCAAGATTAATTATTGTTAATCAATTATCCATACAACACAAAGGTCATTACAATATCCAAACCATTAATTCAACGTTCCTCTTTACCTCACTATGCCTCTGTCCTTTCAGCTCCTCTATGATATAGACAGCCTCTAATGACACAAAATTAATGGCGAATCAACATATACCGCTAGCAGCGACGTGCGACGTAGCCATATGTATAAGGGATAGGTGAAGATATATAACCTCTCACCACAAAATTTAATGGCGGGTAAACGTATAACACTAGCAGCGAAGCCCGACATAGTGATATGTCTAAGAACGGGGTGAAGATATATAACCTCTCACCACACAAAATTTAGTGGCAACTGAACGTGAAGATATATAACCTCTCACCACAAAAATTTAATGGCGACTGAACGTATAGCACCAGCAGCGAAGTGCGACATAGTCATATGTCTAAGGGCGGGGAGAAGATATATAACCTCTCACCACAACATATTTAATGGCGACTGAACGTATACCACTAGCAGCTAAGTACAACATAGTCATATGTCTAAGGGAGGGGTGAAGATATATAACCTCTCACGACACAAAATTTAATGGCGACTGAACGTATACCACTAGCAGCTAAGTACCACATAGACATATGTCTAAGGCGAGGAGAAGATATATAACCTCTCATGACACAAAATTTAATGGCGACTGAACGTATACCACTAGCAGCTAAGTGGGACATAGTCATATGTCTAAGGCGGGGAGAAGATATATAACCTCTCACCACACAAAATTTAATGGCGACTGAACGTATACCACTAGCAGCTAAGTCGACATGGTCATATGTCTAAGGGCGCGGAGAAGATATATAACCTCTCACCACACAAAATTTAATGGCGACTGAACGTATACCACTAGCAGCTAAGTACAACATAGTCATATGTCTAAGGGAGGGGTGAAGATATATAACCTCTCATGACAAAAAATTTAATGGCGACTGAACGTATACCACTAGCAGCTAAGTGCGACATAGTCATATGACTAAGGCAGGGGTGAAGATATATAACCTCTCATGACACAAAATTTAATGGCGACTGAACGTATACCACTAGCAGCTAGGTACAACATAGTCATATGTCTAAGGCGGGGTGAAGATATATAACCTCTCACCACACAAAATTTAATGGCGACTGAACGTATACCACTAGCAGCTAAGTACGTAATAGTCATATGTCTAAGGCGGGGAGAAGATATATGGCCTCTCATGACACAAAATTTAATGGCGACTGAACGTATACCACTAGCAGCTAAGTACAACACAGTCATATGTCTAAGGGAGGGGTGAAGATATATAACCTCTCATGACAAAAAATTTAATGGCGACTGAACGTATACCACTAGCAGCTAAGTGCGACATAGTCATATGACTAAGGGAGGGGTGAAGATATATAACCTCTCATGACACAAAATTTAATGGCGACTGAACGTATACCACTAGCAGCTAGGTACAACATAGTCATATGTCTAAGGCGGGGTGAAGATATATAACCTCTCACCACACAAAATTTAATGGCGACTGAACGTATACCACTAGCAGCTAAGTACAACATAGTCATATGTCTAAGGGCGGGGTGAAGATGTATAACCTCTCACACACAAAATTTAATGGCACTGAACGTATACCACTAGCAGCTAAGTACGACATAGTCATATGTCTAAGGGCGGGGTGAAGATATTTAACCTCTCACCACACAAAATTTAATGGCGACCGAACGTATACCACTAGCAGCTAAGTACAACATAGGCATATGTCTAAGGCGAGGAGAAGATATATAACCTCTCATGACACAAAATTTAATGGCGACTGAACGTATACCACTAGCAGCTAAGTGGGACATAGTCATATGTCTAAGGGCGGGGAGAAGATATATAACCTCTCACCACACAAAATTTAATGGCGACTGAACGTATACCACTAGCAGCTAAGTCGACATGGTCATATGTCTAAGGGCGGGGAGAAGATATATAACCTCTCACCACACAAAATTTAATGGCGACTGAACGTATACCACTAGCAGCTAAGTACAACATAGTCATATGTCTAAGGGAGGGGTGAAGATATATAACCTCTCATGACAAAAAATTTAATGGCGACTGAACGTATACCACTAGCAGCTAAGTGCGACATAGTCATATGACTAAGGCAGGGGTGAAGATATATAACCTCTCATGACACAAAATTTAATGGCGACTGAACGTATACCACTAGCAGCTAGGTACAACATAGTCATATGTCTAAGGCGGGGTGAAGATATATAACCTCTCACCACACAAAATTTAATGGCGACTGAACGTATACCACTAGCAGCTAAGTACGTAATAGTCATATGTCTAAGGCGGGGAGAAGATCTATGGCCTCTCATGACACAAAATTTAATGGCGACTGAACGTATACCACTAGCAGCTAAGTACAACATAGTCATATGTCTAAGGGAGGGGTGAAGATATATAACCTCTCATGACAAAAAATTTAATGGCGACTGAACGTATACCACTAGCAGCTAAGTGCGACATAGTCATATGACTAAGGGAGGGGTGAAGATATATAACCTCTCATGACACAAAATTTAATGGCGACTGAACGTATACCACTAGCAGCTAAGTACAACATAGTCATATGCCTAAGGCGGGGTGAAGATATATAACCTCTCACCACACAAAATTTAATAGCGACTGAACGTATACCACTAGCAGCTAAGTACAACATAGGCATATGTCTAAGGCGGGGTGAAGATATATAACCTCTCACCACACAAAATTTAATGGCGACTGAACGTATACCACTAGCAGCTAAGTACAACATAGGCATATGTCTAAGGCGGGGTGAAGATATATAACCTCTCATGACACAAAATTTAATGGCGACTGAACGTTTACCACTAGCAGCTAAGTACAACATAGTCATATGTCTAAGGCGGGGTGAAGATATATAACCTCTCACGACACAAAATTTAATGGTGACTGAACGTATACCACTAGCAGCTAAGTCGACATTGTCATATGTCTAAGGCGGGGAGAAGATATATAACCTCTCATGACACAAAATTTAATGGCGAATGAACGTATACCACTAGCAGCTAAGTCGACATAGTCATATGTCTAAGGCGGGGAGGAGATATATAACCTCTCATGACACAAAATTTAATGGCGACTGAACGTATACCACTAGCAGCTAAGTGCGACATAGTCATATGTCTAAGGCGGGGAGAAGATATATAACCTCTCATGACACAAAATTTAATGGCGACTGAACGTATACCACTAGCAGCTAAGTCGACATAGTCATATGTCTAAGGCGGGGAGAAGATATATAACCTCTCATGACACAAAATTTAATGGCGACTGAACGTATACCACTAGCAGCTAAGTGCGACATAGTCATATGTCTAAGGCGGGGAGAAGATATATAACCTCTAATGACACAAAATTTAATGGCGACTGAACGTATACCACTAGCAGCTAAGTCGACATAGTCATATGTCTAAGGCGGGGAGAAGATATATAACCTCTCATGACACAAAATTTAATGGCGACTGAACGTATACCACTAGCAGCTAAGTCGACATAGTCATATGTCTAAGGCGGGGAGAAGATATATAACCTCTCACCACACAAAATTTAATGGCGACTGAACGTATACCACTAGCAGCTAAGTACAACATAGTCATATGTCTAAGGCGGGGAGAAGATATATAACCTCTCATGACACAAAATTTAATGGCGACTGAACGTATACCACTAGCAGCAAAGTCGACATGGTCATATGTCTAAGGCGGGGAGAAGATATATAACCTCTCATGACACAAAATTTAATGGCGACTGAACGTATACCACTAGCAGCTAAGTCGACATAGTCAAATGCCTAAGGCGGGGAGAAGATATATAACCTCTCATGACACAAAATTTAATGGCGACTGAACGTATACCACTAGCAGCTAAGTATAACATAGGCATATGTCTAAGGCGGGGTGAAGATATATAACCTCTCACCACACAAAATTTAATGGCGACTGAACGTATACCACTAGCAGCTAAGTACAACATAGGCATATGTCTAAGGCGGGGTGAAGATATATAACCTCTCACCACACAAAATTAAATGGCGACTGAACGTATACCACTAGCAGCTAAGTACAACATAGGCATCTGTCTAAGGCGGGGAGAAAATATATAGCCTCTCACCACACAAAATTTAATGGCGACTGAACGTATACCACTAGCAGCTAAGTACAACATAGGCATATGTCTAAGGCGGGGTGAAGATATATAACCTCTCATGACACAAAATTTAATCTCGACTGAACGTTTACCACTAGCAGCTTAGTACAACATAGTCATATGGCTAAGGCGGGGTGAAGATATATAACCTCTCACCACATAAAATTTAATGGCGACTGAACGTATAACACTAGCAGCTAAGTACAACATAGGCATATGTCTAAGGCGGGGTGAAGATATATAACATCTCGTGACAAAAAATTTAATGGCGACCGAAAGTATACCACTAGCAGCTAAGTGCGACATAGTCATATGTCTAAGGCGGGGTGAAGATATATAACCTCTCACCACACAAAATATAATGGCGACTGAACGTATACCACTAGCAGCTAAGTACAACATAGGCATATGTCTAAGGCGGGGTGAAGATATATAACCTCTCACCACACAAAATTTAATGGCGACTGAACGTATACCACTAGCAGCTAAGTACAACATAGGCATATGTCTAAGGCGGGGAGAAGATATATAACCTCTCATGACACAAAATTTAATGGCGACTGAACGTATACCACTAGCAGCTAAGTACAACATAGGCATATGTCTAAGGGCGGTGAGAAGATATATAACCTCCCATGACACAAAATTTAATGGCGACTGAACGTATACCACTAGCAGCTAAGTCGACATAGTCATATGACTAAGGCGGGGAGAAGATATATAACCTCTCATAACACAAAATTTAATGGCGACTGAACGTATACCACTAGCAGCTAAGTCGACATAGTCATATCTAAGGCGGGGAGAAGATATATAACCTCTCATGACACAAAATTTAATGGCGACTGAACGTATACCACTAGAAGCTAAGTCGACATAGTCATATGTCTAAGGCGGGGAGAAGATATATAACCTCTCATGACACAAAATTTAATGGCGACTGAACGTATACCACTAGCAGCTAAGTGCGACATAGTCATGTGTCTAAGGCGGGGAGAAGATATATAACCACTCATGACACAAAATTTAATGGCGACTGAACGTATACCACTAGCAGCTAAGTCGACATAGTCGTATGTCTAAGGCGGGGAGAAGATATATAACCTCTCATGACACAAAATTTAATGGCGACTGAACGTATACCACTAGCAGCTAAGTACAACATAGTCATATGTCTAAGGCGGGGTGAAGATATATAACCTCTCACCACACAAAATTTAATGGCAACTGAACGTATACCACTAGCAGCTAAGTACAACATAGGCATATGTCTAAGGCGGGGAGAAGATATATAACCTCTCACCACACAAAATTTAATGGCGACTGAACGTATACCACTAGCAGCTAAGTACAACATAGGCATATGTCTAAGTCGGGGTGAAGATATATAACCTCTCACCACACAAAATTTAATGGCGACTGACGTTTACCACTAGCAGCTAAGTACAACATAGTCATATGTCTAAGGCGGGGTGAAGATATATAACCTCTCACCACACAAAATTTAATGGCGACTGAACGTATACCACTAGCAGCTAAGTACAACATAGGCATATGCCTAAGGCTGGGTGAAGATATATAACCTCTCGTGACAAAAAATTTAATGGCGACTGAACGTATACCACTAGCAGCTAAGTGCGACATAGTCATATGTCTAAGGCGGGGTGAAGATATATAACCTCTCACCATACAAAATTTAATGGCGACTGAACGTATCCACTAGCAGCTAAGTACAACATAGGCATATGTCTATGGCGGGGTGAAGATATATAACCTCTCATGACACAAAATTTAATGGCGACTGAACGTATACCACTAGCAGCTAAGTACAACATAGTCACATGTCTAAGGCGGGGTGAAGATATATAACCTCTCACCACACAAAATTTAATGGCGACTGAACGTATACCACTAGCAGCTAAGTACAACATAGGCATATGTCTAAGGCGGGGTGAAGATATATAACCTCTCATGACATAAAATTTAATGGCGACTGAACGTATACCACTAGCAGCTAAGTACAACATAGTCATATGTCTAAGGCGGGGTGAAGATATATAACCTCTCACAACACAAAATTTAATGGCGACTGAACGTATACCACTAGCAGCTAAGTACAACATAGGCATATGTCTAAGGCGGGGAGAAGATACATAACCTCTCACCACACAAAATTTAATGGCGACTGAACGTATACCACTAGCAGCTAAGTACAACATAGGCATATGTCTAAGGCGGGGTGAAGATATATAACCTCTCACCACACAAAATTTAATGGCGACTGAACGTATACCACTAGCAGCTAAGTACAACATAGGCATATGTCTAAGGCGGGGTGAAGATATATAACCTCTCATGACAAAAAATTTAATGGCGACTGAACGTATACCACTAGCAGCTAAGTGCGGCATAGTCATATGACTAAGGCGGGGAGAAGATATATAACCTCTAATGACACAAAATTTTATGGCGACTGAACGTATACCACTAGCAGCTAAGTGCGACATAGTCATATGTCTAAGGCGGGGAGAAGATATATAACCTCTCATGACACAAAATTTAATGGCGACTGAACGTATACCACTAGCAGCTAAGTACAACATAGGCATATGTCTAAGGCGGGGTGAAGATATATAACCTCTCACCACACAAAATTTAATGGCGACTGAACGTATACCACTAGCTGCTAAGTACAACATAGTCATATGTCTAAGGCGGGGTGAAGGTATATCACCTCTCACCACACAAAATTTAATGGCAACTGAACGTATACCACTAGCAGCTAAGTACAACATAGGCATATGTCTAAGGAGGGGTGAAGACATATAACCTCTCATGACACAAAATTTAATGGCGACTGAACGTATACCACTAGCAGCTAAGTACAACATAGTCATATGTCTAAGGCGGGGTGAAGATATATAACCTCTCACCACACAAAATTTAATGGCGACTGAACGTATACCACTAGCAGCTAAGTACAACATATGCATATGTCTAAGGCGGGGTGAAGATATATAACCTCTCATGACACAAAATTTAATGGCGACTGATGTATACCACTAGCAGCTAAGTACATCATAGGCATATGTCTAAGGCGGGGTGAAGATATATAACCTCTCATGGCACAAAATTTAATGGCGACTGAACGTTTACCACTAGCAGCTAAGTACAACATAGTCATATGTCTAAGGCGGGGTGAAGATATATAACCTCTCACCACACAAAATTTAATGGCGACTGAACGTATACCTCTAGCAGCTAAGTACAACATAGGCATATGTCTAAGGCGGGGTGAAGATATATAACCTCTCATGACACAAAATTTAATGGCGACTGAACGTTTACCACTAGCAGCTAAGTACAACATAGTCATATGTCTAAGGCGGGGTGAAGATATATAACCTCTCACCACACAAAATTTAATGGCGACTGAACGTATACCACTAGCAGCTAAGTACAACATAGGCATATGTCTAAGGCGGGGTGAAGATATATAACCTCTCGTGATAAAAATTTAATGGCGACTGAACGTATACCACTAGCAGCTAAGTGCGACATAGTCATATGTCTAAGGCGGGTTGAAGATATATAACATCTCACCACACAAAATTTAATGGCGACTGAACGTATACCTCTAGCAGCTAAGTACAACATAGGCATATGTCTAAGGCGGGGTGAAGATATATAACCTCTCACCACACAAAATTTAATGGCGACTGAACGTATACCACTAGCAGCTAAGTACAATATAGGCATATGTCTAAGGCGGGGAGAAGATATATAACCTCTCACCACACAAAATTTAATGGCGACTGAACGTATACCACTAGCAGCTAAGTACAACATAGGCATATGTCTAAGGCGGGGTGAAGATATATAACCTCTCATGACAAAAAATTTAATGGCGACTGAACCTATACCACTAGCAGCTAAGTGCGACATAGTCATATGACTAAGGCGGGGAGAAGATATATAACCTCTCATGACACAAAGTGTAATGGCGACTGAACGTATACCATTAGCAGCTAAGTCGACATAGTCATATGTCTAAGGCGGGGAGAAGATATATAACCTCTCATGACACAAAATTTAATGGCGACTGAACGTATACCACTAGCAGCTAAGTGCGACATAGTCATATGTCTAAGGCGGGGAGAAGATATATAACCTCTCATGACACAAAATTTAATGGCGACTGAACGTATACCACTAGCAGCTAAGTCGACATAGTCAAATGTCTAAGGCGGGGAGAAGATATATACCCTCTCATGACACAAAATTTAATGGCGACTGAACGTATACCACTAGCAGCTAAGTCGACATAGTCATATGTCTAAGGCGGGGAGGAGATATATAACCTCTCATGACACAAAATTTAATGGCGACTGAACGTATACCACTAGCAGCTAAGTGCGACATAGTGATATGTCTAAGGCGGGGAGAAGATATATAACCTCTCACCACACAAAATTTAATGGCGACTGAACGTATACCACTAGCAGCTAAGTGCGACATAGTCATATATCTAAGGGCGGGGAGAAGATATATAACCTCTCACCACACAAAATTTAATGGCGACTGAACGTATACCACTAGCAGCTAAGTCGACATAGTCATATGTCTAAGGCGGGGTGAAGATATATAACCTCTCATGGCACAAAATTTAATGGCGACTGAACGTTTACCACTAGCAGCTAAGTACAACATAGTCATATGTCTAAGGCGGGGTGAAGATATATAACCTCTCGTGACAAAAAATTTAATGGCGACTGAACGTTTACCACTAGCAGCTAAGTACAACATAGTCATATGTCTAAGGCGGGGTGAAGATATATAACCTCTCATGGCACAAAATTTAATGGCGACTGAACGTTTACCACTAGCAGCTAAGTACAACATAGTCATATGTCTAAGGCGGGGTGAAGATATATAACCTCTCATGGCACAAAATTTAATGGCGACTGAACGTTTACCACTAGCAGCTAAGTACAACATAGTCATATATCTAAGGGCGGGGAGAAGATATATAACCTCTCACCACACAAAATTTAATGGCGACTGAACGTATACCTCTAGCAGCTAAGTACAACATAGGCATATGTCTAAGGCGGGGTGAAGATATATAACCTCTCATGACACAAAATTTAATGGCGACTGAACGTTTACCACTAGCAGCTAAGTACAACATAGTCATATGTCTAAGGCGGGGTGAAGATATATAACCTCTCACCACACAAAATTTAATGGCGACTGAACGTATACCACTAGCAGCTAAGTACAACATAGGCATATGTCTAAGGCGGGGTGAAGATATATAACCTCTCGTGATAAAAATTTAATGGCGACTGAACGTATACCACTAGCAGCTAAGTGCGACATAGTCATATGTCTAAGGCGGGTTGAAGATATATAACATCTCACCACACAAAATTTAATGGCGACTGAACGTATACCTCTAGCAGCTAAGTACAACATAGGCATATGTCTAAGGCGGGGTGAAGATATATAACCTCTCACCACACAAAATTTAATGGCGACTGAACGTATACCACTAGCAGCTAAGTACAATATAGGCATATGTCTAAGGCGGGGAGAAGATATATAACCTCTCACCACACAAAATTTAATGGCGACTGAACGTATACCACTAGCAGCTAAGTACAACATAGGCATATGTCTAAGGCGGGGTGAAGATATATAACCTCTCATGACAAAAAATTTAATGGCGACTGAACCTATACCACTAGCAGCTAAGTGCGACATAGTCATATGACTAAGGCGGGGAGAAGATATATAACCTCTCATGACACAAAGTGTAATGGCGACTGAACGTATACCATTAGCAGCTAAGTCGACATAGTCATATGTCTAAGGCGGGGAGAAGATATATAACCTCTCATGACACAAAATTTAATGGCGACTGAACGTATACCACTAGCAGCTAAGTGCGACATAGTCATATGTCTAAGGCGGGGAGAAGATATATAACCTCTAATGACACAAAATTTAATGGCGACTGAACGTATACCACTAGCAGCTAAGTCGACATAGTCATATGTCTAAGGCGGGGAGAAGATATATAACCTCTCATGACACAAAATTTAATGGCGACTGAACGTATACCACTAGCAGCTAAGTCGACATAGTCAAATGTCTAAGGCGGGGAGAAGATATATAACCTCTCATGACACAAAATTTAATGGCGACTGAACGTATACCACTAGCAGCTAAGTCGACATAGTCATATGTCTAAGGCGGGGAGGAGATATATAACCTCTCATGACACAAAATTTAATGGCGACTGAACGTATACCACTAGCAGCTAAGTGCGACATAGTGATATGTCTAAGGCGGGGAGAAGATATATAACCTCTCACCACACAAAATTTAATGGCGACTGAACGTATACCACTAGCAGCTAAGTGCGACATAGTCATATGTCTAAGGCGGGGAGAAGATATATAACCTCTCATGACACAAAATTTAATGGCGACTGAACGTATACCACTAGCAGCTAAGTCGACATTGTCATATGTCTAAGGCGGGGAGAAGATATATAACCTCTCATGACAAAAAATTTAATGGCGACTGAACGTATACCACTAGCAGCTAAGTCGACATAGTCATATGTCTAAGGCGGGGAGAAGATATATAACCTCTCACCACACAAAATTTAATGGCGACTGAACGTATACCACTAGCAGCTAAGTACAACATAGTCATATGTCTAAGGCGGGGAGAAGATATATAACCTCTCATGACACAAAATTTAATGGCGACTGAACGTATACCACTAGCAGCTAAGTCGACATGGTCATATGTCTAAGGCGGGGAGAAGATATATAACCTCTCATGACACAAAATTTAATGGCGACTGAACGTATACCACTAGCAGCTAAGTCGACATAGTCATATGTCTAAGGCGGGGAGAAGATATATAACCTCTCATGACACAAAATTTAATGGCGACTGAACGTATACCACTAGCAGCTAAGTCGACATAGTCATATGTCTAAGGCGGGGAGAAGATATATAACCTCTCATGACACAAAATTTAATGGCGACTGAACGTATACCACTAGCAGCTAAGTGCGACATAGTTATATGACTAAGGGAGGGCTGAAGATATATGCGGTAACAAGAGGAAATGAGAACATTTTGTAAGACATTACTGTTGTAAAATAACCATAAACAAGCATTTAATTGGGCGTTGTGTTAACCAGTACCTAGCTAGTGCCAACCACCATTAAATTTTGGGTCTGCCATAGTTTGATTAAAAGAATATTAAGAAAAACACAAACAATTCATCTAAATGGCTGAACTTTTTGTTTTGCGTTCCGATGTGGCACTAGTTGCTACACAAACATGACTTGCAACATGGAAGGTGTATACCAGGTTGCCCGAACAGTGTACAACTGACAAATTAGCGTGTGATATCTTCCTTCTACTTCGAGAGCGTACAGTCACCTTTAGAAATTGTTTACTGGACACATGAATAGCGTATAGACCACAAAAATAAAATACGTAATAGCAGCAGGAAGACAAAATGACAGGGAAACGCTTCGTACACTCATCTCTGCTTTTTTTTCTAATGCTTCCGTAATGTTAGTCAAGTACAGTTTTTTTTTTTGTAATTAACATCCTCCAACATTTAGTCATATCGGACGTTGAATGAAATATGTGAAATTATGCTCGATGCGTCCGGGGTCCATGGAGCTTAGAGTTACCTGACATTCGGCTTTCAGGATAAGGAAAAGCCCCGGAAAAGCCTTATGCAGGTAAAGCTCCCTGACCGAGATTCGAACTCGGGACCTCTTGAACGTGAGGCAGACATGCTGCCATCTACGCGGGCTCAAGTACGGTGTAAACTCAAAAATAGCCATCGGTTTTAACAGGTACATGTAATAAAAGCATCTTAACTATTTGTCAATTTCAATATTGAGTTTATTCCTTCATAAATAAAGTTTAGGCCCTTTGGGTCTATTTTCGGTCTGTTCTTGCCTATCATCTATGACCACGACTGTTGATAAGCAAAGGTCTCTCACGTAAATGTATCATTTCTCCACTGAGCCGTGTTCATTTGGAGTTGCCCTTTTAACGCACGACGAGATATGTACACACGTAAAGTAGGGCGAACTTGTACCACCTGAACATGTAAATCTATTAAATCAAATTGAGATTTCCATAAGTACATTTACACTTTTATTTTATTCCTTATATAGTTTCAGTAAACTTCATTGAGGAAGGAGACCTTTGTTCATTCGGACACTTTCCGCTTGGCGGTAATGTAACCTATACCCTAGTAGAATGTGTGGTTTGATGGATCAATCCTGTTGCTCGCGATCTCTTGCACTAGTATTTAGGAAACGACATTTATTTAGCAAATTTGTACTATCCCTCCTTTAATCTAATATATTTTATGTTAGGTTTACGTAGTGTTAAAATTGTATATTATATTATAATCTAGGTTACAGCATTTAGCATTTGAGTTCATTATTTATTTCAAACAAGTTACACCACACAACAGCATAAAAAAAAAGCTTTCTATACCTAAGCGACAAAGGCTGTGCTGATTTTGGAAATGGCCACAGAAATCTCCTATCACGTCACGTTCAAAAGATATGAAGACATGAGTTTCTCACCTACGAGGTTTCAGATAAATTATTATGTTACATCGCATAGTACTGGATATCATGGTGAATTAAGATTAATACAAAATGTTGTTTTACATGCATATCATCTGTAACCTTGCCTAAAAGCCCTTGATAGCATCTGAATTCCTCTTGTACTCCTGTCTGTTTTTCCTCACATGAAACCAAGAATTATCCACCATCATTATTAAGTTCTTTAGATGATGGTACCTCTTCTGCATGAGTGAAATGCCGTAATGAAACAGTTCCCCTTGTTTATCACTAAAATGACTCAGATTTTCCGGAAAAGGGGTCTAAATCTAAATGGAGCAAATGGATTTTCAAAGAAAATCTACAACACATGTGTTTGTAGCACTTCAACAAATGTGTGACCAAACATTTATAGTCCTTTTCCTTTGTGTTCCAAGAAAACTACACACAAACCACACACAGTCTGTGTAAATGATAACGAAGCCGCTAATTCCACCATTTGTAACGCATTTTCAAACATTTCGTCCCTACGAGTTTTCGGATTTGAGTTCCAAAAAAAAATCCTTCTTTCAATTTTGTGTAGAGTTAACTGTAGAAACTTGTCTTACAAATATGCAGATCCAGTACCGCTCTTTTTGAGTGCCTTAACGCAGTTCTTGATGTAAGGGAGGGAGGCTGAACCAATGGGGGACATATTCCCTCCGCTTACCCCGCCATTATAACACATATGGTATTGTGTATCACGACTGCCCCACAAACACAAAAAACAACAGTATCTTTTGAATCCTCCTTATAATCTAAGCAACAAACCAATTAGTTTAAGGTCACCACATATTTTCCAACATTTTAACCTCATATTTTAAAAGACGTACAACTCTGCCATACTTTCATAATTTTAAGACCTACAAAATGGAAAACTGGATTAGATGCAACTTGTTAGAAAGCGAAGAATTTGTAAAGTATTGCCAGTCCTTCGGATTATGCTCACTCATTAAACAATTGATCTCGTCTATACAGATAAATATATTCTATTACATTGAGAGATATTTTCCAAATTTCTGTTGACTATTTCGAAATTCTGTACTTGATGTAGCAGGTTGCAGTCTGGAACCTAGAAGCTGACATTCTTCTTTTGACAAATTTAAGTTGCATGTCAAATAATTTAAATCTACGTCTGTAGAAAGTGTCTTTCACTTTCAGAATTTTCTGAGTGAAGGTCAGGATTTCTGTTTAAATTGTACAGCAGCTTTTCATCTTCACGTTTTGTAATGCTCTATCTCTCCTGTGGAGGACAGTAGTCTTGGGCAACCTAGGACACGCGTGTTACTGGCTGGTACGTCAACTCATTCTTCATTATGTATATCTAAACCATCTAAAAATTGTGGCGTGATGTGCCATTTTAAACACCAAGTTCAGAAACTACATGTGAAAATGGATTAAAAACACATATTACTTTTGTGGAGTTAAATTTCATGTTGGGTAGTGCTATTAGCGCTGAAAGGAGCTTCAAATGCTCCAGTTTTAAGCATTGTTCTTGCGAATTTCAGTTTTGTGAAACTGAGTGTAGATGGTGATCATGGTGGTTTACCATACAAAACACGAAATACTCCAACATCGCAAGAAGTTAAATCAACATACTAAACTGTGCCTATACAAATTAATCATTAAAGTTAGATACAAGATTTGAGATTTTGGTTATTCTATTAAAGCTTCAAGTGTATGTTGACAGGTTTCACAACTGTAACGATATGTTTGATTTTTTGTTATTTATGCCATTAAATCGCGTTTTATAAATTTTCAATGTGTGTTTAAGCTTCATAATTTATAATTCGTCCACATTAGGAGAAACAGAAAAGGAAGTATAGTTCAAATCCAGGCTATGTTGTGTCCGCCTCCGTAGCGTTTCTCAAGAGGTCCCTAATTCGAATCTCGGTCAGGGGAGTCCTCAGCATAAGGTGTTTTCCAGGGGTTTGTCTTATACTGAAAGGTGAATGACTAGTAGCTTTAAGCTCTAGGGTCCCCGAGCTCATTTGAACAACATTTCATTAATCTTCCAAAATGACAAACTTGGAGGACGTTAATTAAAAAGAAGGGTAGTGTAAGTGTTTGTATATAGCCTTCTTTTGTTTGAGTTCCCCCCCCCTCTCTCTCTCTCTCTCTCTCTCTCTCTCTCTCTCTCTGACACACTCTCTCCGTCACTCTGTCAGTAAAGCAATACTTATTAGTGACATTTATTTTCCAAGGTAGTTGTTTCGTACCCTTGTAATTGAGTAAATAACAGAACGGAGGGGATTCGGACCTGCGATCAGTTTTGATCTCTTGTACCTAAATATATAAATATATTAAATAATATAATATTATATAATAATATAATAACAATAAATTATTATTATTATTATTATTATTATTATTATTATTATTATTATTATTATTATTATTATTATTATTATTATTATTATTATTATTATTATTATTATTATTATTATTATTATTATTATTATTATTATTATTATTATTATTATTATTATTATTATTATTATTATTATTATTATTATTATTATTATTATTATTATTATTATTATTATTATTATTATTATTATTATTATTATTATTATTATTATTATTATTATTATTATTATTATTATTATTATTATTATTATTATTATTATTATTATTATTATTATTATTATTATTATTATTATTATTATTATTATTATTATTATTATTATTATTATTATTATTATTATTATTATTATTATTATTATTATTATTATTATTATTATTATTATTATTATTATTATTATTATTATTATTATTATTATTATTATTATTATTATTATTATTATTATTATTATTATTATTATTATTATTATTATTATTATTATTATTATTATTATTATTATTATTATTATTATTATTATTATTATTATTATTATTATTATTATTATTATTATTATTATTATTATTATTATTATTATTATTATAATTATTATTATTATTATTATTATTATTATTATTATTATTATTATTATTATTATTATTATTATTATTATTATTATTATTATTATTATTATTATTATTATTATTATTATTATTATTATTATTATTATTATTATTATTATTATTATTATTATTATTATTATTATTATTATTATTATTATTATTATTATTATTATTATTATTATTATTATTATTATTATTATTATTATTATTATTATTATTATTATTATTATTATTATTATTATTATTATTATTATTATCATTATTATTATTATTATTATCATTATTATTATTATCATTATCATTATTATTATTATCATTATCATTATTATCATCATCATTATCATTATTATCATCATCATTATCATCATTATCATCATCATTATCGTCATTATCATCATTATCATCATCATTATCATCATTATCATTATCATTATCATTATCATCATCATTATCATCATTATCATCATCATTATCATCATTATCATCATCATTATCATCATTATCATCATCATTATCATCATTATCATCATCATTATCATCATCATTATCATCATAATCATCATTATTATCATCATTATCATCATCATTATCATCATCATTATCATCATCATCATCATTATCATCATAAAAATCACGGACATGGACTGAAGGATTTGGAGTGTAATAACGACAAATTGAGAACTCTATACAATCAACTTACTCCGGTTTCATCATAATCTTACAATTAACTAAAACACAAAGCACTACTTCTACAAATATGACATGTATTTAGATTGAAATTATTACAAATTGTGAACTCACAAAAATCAGCTAGAAGAATAGACTCAATTTAATGTACATAGTGTCTAAAACACAGAATAACCCAATGTAAAATTGTTGTAATGTTTGCAATTACTAATTCAAAATAGGACATGTAACTATAAAGCATGTAGTATTACTATGTAATGGAGCATGTTGTTGATATCAATAAAACAAAAAAAAATTATTATTATTATTATTATTATTATCATCATCATTATCATCATTATCATCATTATCATCATTACTATCATCATTATCATCATCATTATCATTTTTATTATCATCATTATCATCATCATTATTATTATTATTATTATTATTATTATTATTATTATTATTATTATTATTATTATTATTATTATTATTATTATTATTATTATTATTATTATTATTATTATTATTATTATTATTATTATTATTATTATTATTATTATTATTATTATTATTATTATTATTATTATTATTATTATTATTATTATTATTATTATTATTATTATTATTATTATTATTATTATTATTATTATTATTATTATTATTATTATTATTATTATT
>CM060948.1:9718137-9720637 GCA_030765055.1 Mantis religiosa
TTATTATTATTATTATTATTATTATTATTATTATTATTATTATTATTATTATTATTATTATTATTATTATTATTATTATTATTATTATTATTATTATTATTATTATTATTATTATTATTATTATTATTATTATTATTATTATTATTATTATTATTATTATTATTATTATTATTATTATTATTATTATTATTATTATTATTATTATTATTATTATTATTATTATTATTATTATTATCATTATTATTATTATCATTATTATTATTATCATTATCATTATTATTATTATCATTATCATTATTATTATCATCATTATCATTATTATCATCATCATTATCATCATTATCATCATCATTATCGTCATTATCATCATTATCATCGTCATTATCATCATTATCATTATCATTATCATTATCATCATCATTATCATCATTATCATCATCATTATCATCATTATCATCATCATTATCATCATTATCATCATCATTATCATCATTATCATCATCATTATCATCATCATTATCATCATAATCATCATTATTATCATCATTATCATCATTATCATCATCATTATCATCATCATTATCATCATCATCATCATTATCATCATAAAAATCACGGACATGGACTGAAGGATTTGGAGTGTAATAACGACAAATTGAGAACTCTATACAATCAACTTACTCCGGTTTCATCATAATCTTACAATTAACTAAAACACAAAGCACTACTTCTACAAATATGACATGTATTTAGATTGAAATTATTACAAATTGTGAACTCACAAAAATCAGCTAGAAGAATAGACTCAATTTAATGTACATAGTGTCTAAAACACAGAATAACCCAATGTAAAATTGTTGTAATGTTTGCAATTACTAATTCAAAATAGGACATGTAACTATAAAGCATGTAGTATTACTATGTAATGGAGCATGTTGTTGATATCAATAAAACAAAAAAAAATTATTATTATTATTATTATTATTATCATCATCATTATCATCATTATCATCATTATCATCATTACTATCATCATTATCATCATCATTATCATTTTTATTATCATCATTATCATCATCATTATTATTACTATTATTATTATTATTATTATTATTATTATTATTATTATTATTATTATTATTATTATTATTATTATTATTATTATTATTATTATTATTATTATTATTATTATTATTATTATTATTATTATTATTATTATTATTATTATTATTATTATTATTATTATTATTATTATTATTATTATTATTATTATTATTATTATTATTATTATTATTATTATTATTATTATTATTATTATTATTATTATTATTATTATTATTATTATTATTATTATTATTATTATTATTATTATTATTATTATTATTATTATTATTATTATTATTATTATTATTATTATTATTATTATTATTATTATTATTATTATTATTATTATTATTATTATTATTATTATTATTATTATTATTATTATTATTATTATTATTATTATTATTATTATTATTATTATTATTATTATTATTATTATTATTATTATTATTATTATTATTATTATTATTATTATTATTATTATTATTATTATTATTATTATTATTATTATTATTATTATTATTATTATTATTATTATTATTATTATTATTATTATTATTATTATTATTATTATTATTATTATTATTATTATTATTATTATTATTATTATTATTATTATTATTATTATTATTATTATTATTATTATTATTATTATTATTATTATTATTATTATTATTATTATTATTATTATTATTATTATTATTATTATTATTATTATTATTATTATTATTATTATTATTATTATTATTATTATTATTATTATTATTATTATTATTATTATTATTATTATTATTATTATTATTATTATTATTATTATTATTATTATTATTATTATTATTATTATTATTATTATTATTATTATTATTATTATTATTATTATTATTATTATTATTATTATTATTATTATTATTATTATTATTATTATTATTATTATTATTATTATTATTATTATTATTATTATTATTATTATTATTATTATTATTATTATTATTATTATTATTATTATTATTATTATTATTATTATTATTATTATTATTATTATTATTATTATTATTATTATTATTATTATTATTATTATTATTATTATTATTATTATTATTATTATTATTATTATTATTATTATTATTATTATTATTATTATTATTATTATTATTATTATTATTATTATTATTATTATTATTATTATTATTATTATTATTATTATTATTATTATTATTATTATTATTATTATTATTATTATTATTATTATTATTATTATTATTATTATTATTATTATTATTATCATTATTATTATTATCATTATCATTATTATTATTATCATTATCATTATTATTATTATCATTATCATTATTATTATCATCATTATCATTATTATCATCATCATTATCATCATTAT
>CM060948.1:9725637-9805637 GCA_030765055.1 Mantis religiosa
TATGAGAACTCCTAGTGGTTTACCCGGAAATACACGAGTCAGTTATAGAATTTAATGTCCTCCCCCGAGCCTTATATTACTTAGAGCATAGTAAGTCGTCATTAAGGTAGTTGTCTCATTTGTTTATGAGAACTCCTAGTGGTTTACCGGGAAATACACGAGTCAGTTGTAGAATTTAATGTCATCCCCGAGCCTTAAATTACTTAGAGCATAGTAAGTCGTCATTAAGGTAGTTGTCTCATTTGTTTATGAGAACTCCTAGTGGTTTACCGGGAAATATACGAGTCAGTTGTAGAATTTAATGTCATACCCGGACCTTAAATTACTTAGAGCAAAGTAAGTCGTCATTAAGGTAGTTGTCTCATGTGTTTATGAGAACTCCTAGTGGTTTACCGGGAAATATACGAGTCAGTTGTAGAATTTAATGTCATACCCGGACCTTAAATTACTTAGAGCATAGTAAGTCGTCATTAAGGTAGTTGTCTCATTTGTTTATGGGAACTCCTAGTGGTTTACCGGAAAAACACGAGTCAGTTGTAGAATTTAATGTCATACCCGGACCTTAAATTACTTAGAGCATAGTAAGTCCTCATTAAGGTTGTTGTCTCATGTGTTTATGAGAACTCCTAGTGGTTTACCGGAAAAACACGAGTCAGTTGTAGAATTTAATGTCATACCCGGAACTTAAATTACTTAGAGCATAGTAAGTCGTCATTAAGGTAGTTGTCTCATTTGTTTATGGGAACTCCTAGTGGTTTACCGGGAAATACACGAGTCAGTTGTAGAATTTAATGTCATCCCCGAGCCTTAAATTACTTAGAGCATAGTAAGTCGTCATTAAGGTAGTTGTCTCATTTGTTTATGAGAACTCCTAGTGGTTTACCGGGAAATATACGAGTCAGTTGTAGAATTTAATGTCATCCCCAAGCCTTAAATTACTTAGAGCATAGTAAGTCGTCATTAAGGTAGTTGTCTCATTTGTTTATGAGAACTCCTAGTGGTTTACCGGGAAATATACGAGTCAGTTGTAGAATTTAATGTCATACCCGAGCCTTAAGTTACTTAGAGCATAGTAAGTCGTCATCAAGGTAGTTGTCTCATGTTTTTTTGAGAACTCCTAAGTGGTTTACCGGAAAAACACGAGTCAGTTGTAGAATTTAATGTCATCCCCGAGCCTTAAATTACTTAGAGCATAGTAAGTCGTCATTAAGGTAGTTGTCTCATTTGTTTATGAGAACTCCTAGTGGTTTACCGGGAAATATACGAGTCAGTTGTAGAATTTAATGTCATACCCGGACCTTAAATTACTTAGAGCATAGTAAGTCGTCATTAAGGTAGTTGTCTCATGTGTTTATGAGAACTCCTAGTGGTTTACCGGGAAATACACGAGTAAGTTGTAGAATTTAATGTCATACCCGGACCTTAAATTACTTAGAGCATAGTAAGTCGTCATTAAGGTAGTTGTCTCATGTGTTTATGAGAACTTCTAGTGGTTTACCGGGAAATACACGAGTCAGTTGTAGAATTTAATGTCATACCCGGACCTTAAAGTACATACAGCATAGTAAGTCGTCATTAAGGTAGTTGTCTCATGTGTTTATGTGAACTACTAGTGGTTTACCGGAAAAACACGAGTCAGTTGTAGAATTTAATGTCATACCCGGACCTTAAATTACTTAGAGCATAGTAAGTCGTCATTAAGGTAGCTGTCTCATTTGTTTATGGGAACTCCTAGTGGTTTACCGGGAAATACACGAGTCAGTTATAGAATTTAATGTCATAGAAGAGCCTCAAATAACTACGGCATAGTAAGTTGTCATTAAGGTAGTCGTCTCATTCGTTTATGGGAACTTCTAGTGGTTTACTAGGAAATACACGAGTAGATTGCCGAATTTAATGTCCTCCCCCAGCCTTAAATTACTTAGAGCATAGTAAGTCGTCATTAAGGTTGTTGTCTCATCTGTTCATGAAAACTCCTACTGGTTTACCAGGAAATACACGAGTCAGTTGGCAAATTTAATATCATACCCGAACCTTAAATTACTTACAGCATAGTTAGCCGTCATTAAGTAGTTGTCTCATGTGTTTGAGGGATCTCCTGCTGGTTTACCAGGAAATACATGAGTTATTTGCAGAATTTAATGCCATACCCGAGCCTTAAATTAATTACAGCATAGTAAGTCGTCTTTAAGGCAGCTGTCTCATTTGTTTATGGGAACTCCTAGAGGTTTACCAGGAAATACACGAGCCAGTTGGAGAACTTAATGTCATACCCGAGCCTTAAATTACTTACAGCACAGTAAGTCGTCATTAAGGTAGTTGTCTCATTTGTTTATGGAAACTCCTACTGAATTACCACGAAAACACGAGTCAGTTGTAGAATTTAATGTCATACCCGGGCCTTAAAATACTTACAGCATAGTAAGTCGTCATTAATGTAGCTGTCTCATTTTTTCATGAGAACTCCTAGTGGTTTACTGGGAAATACACGAGTCAGTTGGAGAATTTAATGTCATACCCGGGCCTTAAAGTACTGACAGCATAGCAAGTCATCATTAAGGTAGTTGTCTCATGTGTTTATCGGAAATCCTAGTGGTTTACCAGGAAATACACGATTCATTTGGAGAATTTAATGTCGTAGCCGGACCTTTAATTACTTACGGCAGAGTAAGTCGACATTAAGGTAGTTGTCTCATGTGTTTATGAGAACTCCTGGTAGTTTACCACGAAATACAGGAGTCAGTTGTAGAATTTAATGCCATACCCGAGCCTTAAATTACTTACAGCATAGTAAGTCGTCATTAAGGTAGTCTCATTTGTTTATGGGTATTCCTACTGGTTTACCACGAAATACACGAGTCATTTGTAGAATTTAATGTTATACCCGAGCCTTAAATTACTTACAGCATAGTAAGTCTTCATTAGGGTAATTGTCTCATATGTTTATGGGAACTCCTAGTGGTTTACTGGTAAATACACGAGTCAGTTGGAGAATTTAATGTCATACCCGGGCCTTAAAGTTCTTACAGCATAGTAAGTCGTCATTAAGGTAGTTGTCTCATTTTTTTGTGGGAACTCCTACTGGTTTACCAGGAAATACATGAGTCAGTTGGAGCATTTAATGTCATACCCGGGCCTTAAATTACTTAGAGCATAGTAAGTCGTCATTATGGGAGCTGTCTCATTTGATTATGGGAACTCCGAGAGGTTTACCAGGAAATACACGAGTAGTAAAGTGTTGGATCATGCAATTTGACTTTGAAGTTCATGCAATTTGTCCTTGAATTACTTTTAAGGTTTTGCAATTTGACCTTGAAATAATTGAGCTTGAAGTTCATACAATTTGACCTTCAAGGTCACGGTGCACCATCTGGACTGGTTGCATCCCCCGTCGCACCCTCTGGGCTGCCTGCATCCCCCGACGCACTCCCGTGCAACCCAACGCACTTGACCCTTTTCCATCTACCACCTACCCCCCGCGTACCCCTATGCACCCTCTTGACTTTCTCATCCCTGGACGCACTCCCGGGCACCACAACCCTACCCGCGCAACCCCTCTTGACTTCCTGCATCCCTCGACGCACTGCCGCGTACCCTCTTGACTTCCTGCATCCCTCGACGCACCCCACGCGCAACCTGACGCAACCTCTTGAATTTCTGCATCTCCCAGCTACCCCTGTGCACCCTCCGGGCAGGCTGTATCCCTTGCGCAAACCCCCTGCACTGGCTGCATCCTCTGTTGACGAACTGATTAGCTTGGCTGAAGGTGGAGTAAGTAATGGGAAAATGGGGTTATCTTTTTTATTTTTAATAAGAATACATTGGAATAAAGGGCACGTGACTTTAGGAGAGGGAATGGAGACTGAAAAGTGTCTATTTGGGCGGCCGAGGATCAACAGGAAGAAATTCAGGTGAGTACATGATTGAAACTGAGGCACGAAGTGACGTGTAAGGTTTTGATTGGTTAAAATGAGAATGTTTTTGATTGGCCCATGCAGAGCCGGAGGTCGACCAGCTTGAAACTAGATCAGTGGCGCATTGGGTCGATGGTTCCGGTTTTGCTTAGGTCAGCTCATTCCTTTTGGAATATTTTCTTCCCTAAATGCAACCCTAAGCCACCTGCCTAAAATTCCATAAAATTTCAAAAATTTAAAGAATCTAAAGTTTCAAAAATTGCTAATATTAAAAAAAGTCTTCCCTCTGGTTCTGATCTGCCTTCCAACAAGACAGATACGATAACCACCTGAATTGGCCTCCAATGCGCGCTGTCTTCTCCCCCCACCTTTTATACTCGAAGTTACGTAACCAAAACACCCACGCCTTCCTTCTGATAGCATGAGAACTGCCTTTGAGGCTCATTTGGAGTTTTTTCAGCAATTTCTCAGAAAGCACAATGATTCACATTTCACCACCAACAATAGCAGAAAGTGACGTGTAAGGTTTTGATTGGTTAAAATAAGAATGTCTTTGATTGGTCGAGAGGGGTAAAGGCAGATTTGTGATTTGCAGAAATAAAAGCGTTTGTGATTGGATCGGAAAGAACTGGAACAAAGAAATACGGGGAAATAACATGCAAATTAGCAGAAAGTGACGAGGAAGTAATATGAGAATGAAAAGTAGGCATTTACCTATATTGAAATTGGATAAATTTCTGCAATGTTTGTGAACTTGGCCTTTAACTGGAACGTCCGGTATTGTAGAAGAAAGCAAATTGCTTGTGTGTGCATTCCATCCTTTTTAAAAGAGTCAGACTTCCGGTTACAGAAAAAAACGCAAAATTGTCCTACTCCAGACGCCAGGGGTATGTGAGCATGTAGTTTTGCTGTTTCGGCTTATGCCATTCAGCGAAAATATATAATAACATTTAGCTGCATTAACCTGAATTAGAGCAATAATAATTTTAAAGTACGTGGTGCGTAAGTGATGTAAGAGTGAAAAGTAGACATTTTCCTATACTGTATTTGAATACATTTGTGCAATGTTTGTGGTCTTGGCTTTTACCTTGCACGTCTTTTGCTCTAGAGAAAAGAAAACTGCTTGTGTGTGTTCCATTTAAAGCAGTCACACTTACAGTTCACGGAAAAAAATGCAACATTGCAAAATTATCCTACTGCAGGTGCTACGGATATGTGAGCGTGTAGTTTGCTGTTTAAGCTTATGCCATTCAGCGGAAATATACAATGATATTAAGCTGCATTAACATGAATCTCTCACCTGGCTTTTAAGTTAAACCTTCACACGAGTGTCGCTTCTCGTTCTTCCCATTTACACATTTACATGAATGACGCTGCTTGTTCTCCTAATTAGCACTCTCACAAGTGGTATTGGGGACATATTTAGAGGATTTTGGTATATATTTCTTTTCTTTTTGAAGTATTAAGTTTTTGTTGTAACTTATGGGTTTTGGAGACATTTTTCGAGGGTTTTTGCGATGTATTTACTTACTTTTGAGATATTTGGGGCCTATTTAAAGTGTATTTAGGCCCTTTATGCTGTATTTGGGCGCTTTTTGGAGTGTATTTGGGATATGTTTGGTATACTTAGAGTGTTTTGGGGATAATCTAGGGGCTTTTGGGGCGTAATTAGGAGATTTTGCGAGGTATTTAGTGGTTTTATAGTGTAATTTAGTGGTATTGCGGACTGATTTAGAGGGCCTAAATACACTTTAAATAAGCCCTAAATATCTCAAAAAGTAAGTAAATACATCCCAAAAATCCTCGAAAAATGTATCTGAAACCCCTAAGTTCCAACAAAAGCTAGGGACTGTTGGGGCGTAATTAGGGGATTTTGCGAGGTATTTAGTGGTTTTATAGTGTAATTGAGAAAATGGAGTTTGGAGTGAAGAAGATGAGATGAAGCGTATCTGTCCAAATATTCCCAATATCCATTTTTGGAAACTAAGATGCAGACCCAGTGTTTTCCTGGTTTAAGAGCCTGGATCGCTGTTGATTCTACAAGAAGGAACCAGATTTTGCATGATTGGACTTGTTCATAGCGTCACATGATGTCAGATTCGAGGCGCATTTCGGGGTGTACCCAAGATGAATCTCCCGGGTCATCGCGCTGCGCAGGTGCGCGCGCAGATGCACAAGTGCAAGAAACAGCTGATTAACGATAGGAATAACAATTGAAAGAATAATTTCGCAACAGTGGCTTACGGTTGCATTTAGGGGTCATTTGGAGTGCGTTTCCTGCATTTAAGTTGAACTTAGGGGCTTGAGGGAGTGCATTTGTATTTGAAAATAGGAATAATGTTTATATTTGTGAATGGAGGTAATAGGTTAATTTCAAGAATAATAAAGCAAGTATATATTCTAAAACTCTCTTTTGTATTTCATTGTACATTAGCATCATTTTCTTTCTCCCTTTCCTACTTCCTGAATAGCTAGATTCTTTAAAGAATTCGCTTAAATTGTTTAAGTGCCTTTCAGTATACGGCAATAGATGTTTTAAATTTCTTATAGCCACAAGATTTAAAGATATTTCATAATCATTTAAACAATGCGCGGCGCGTCGCATTGAGAGATTCACCTTGGGTACACCACGAGTAGCACCTAATTGCATTCCAAAAATCCCCAAATACGCCACAAAAGTCTCTAAATACACATAAAACCCTCTAAATACACCAAAAAAGCATAAATGCACTCCCTGAAGTCATTAAGTTCAACCTAAATGCAGAAAATACACTTCAAAAGACCCATAAATGCAACCCAAAGCCACTGTTCATTCGGCTGGGAAAGTGATGGCGACTGTTTTTTGGGACAGTCATTAAGTAATTTTAATTGATTATCCTCACAAAGGAAAACACCATTGCAAGAGCACTCTACCCATCATTAATTCGCAAACTAAGGGCGGAACTTGAACAATAACGGTCAAATTTGCAGAAAAAGAAAATCCTGTTTCACCAAGACAACGCACCGTCTCACACCTCAGCGGTTTCAATGGCGAAAATTAACGAATTATGGTTTGAACTATTTGTCTTACTCAACAGATCGAGCCCCCAAGCGACTTCTTTTACGCCCCAAATAACTCTAGATACACCAAAAGGACTCTAAATACGCCTCAAAGGCCTCTACATACACAAAATTCCCAGTAAATACGTCCCAATTGCCCCTAAGTGCACCAAAGATGTTCCAAATACACTCCAAGAAGCCTCCAAATACAGCAAAAAGGGTATAAGTACCCCAAAAACATTCCAAACTCTCCCCAAGAAGCTCGTAAATACAGCATAAAGGTTCTTAAATGCACCCCCTCAGGCCATTAAGTTCAATTTAAATGCAGGAAATGCACTCCAAAAGACCACAAATGCAACCCTAAGCAAAAACGTCCCACCTACACTCCAAGAAGCCTCCAAATACAGCAAAAAGGGTCTAAGTACACCAAAAATATTCGAAACCCTCCCCAAGAAGCTCGTAAATACAGCATAAAGGTTCTTAATGCACCTCAAATAAGCCCTAAATACGTCGCAAAAAAAACTCGAAAAAACGTCTGCAAAATCACTAAATTACAACAAAAAGGCAGTAAATACCTCGAAAAATCCCCTAATTACGCCACAAAAGCCCCCAGATACAACAAAAAACCACCAAAAGAACTCTAAATACACCTCAAAGGTCTCTACATAACACAAAATTACCCAGTAAATACGCCCCAATTGCCCCTAAGTACACCAAAAATGTCCCAAATACACTCCAAGAAGCCCCCAAATCTCTAAATACACCAAAAAATGCATAAATGCACTCCCTCAAGCCATTACGTTCAACCTAAATGCAGGAAATGCACTCCAATTTCAATGTAATATAGAAATAACTGGGATTCGGAAGTTCTTGCATTTATACACTTTTACTTTGTTATATTTACAACGCTGCTACCTTATGTGTATGAAGCATCAGTTCATAAGCTTATTAAGCCAAATTCGATGTTGCATATAAACGCATTTTTTGGGTTTTCTGTTAAAAACATTAAACTGATTTCATGTATTAGGGGATTTTGCGAGGTATTTACTGGCTTTATAATGTAATTTAGTGGTATTGCGGACTTTTTAGAGGATTTTGGTACGCATTTCCTTGCTTTTTTAAGTATTAAGTGCTTCTTAGGGGTGTATTTAGGCCCCCTTTGCTTTATTTGGAGGCTTCGTGGGGTGTATTTCGTATACTTTTTGGTGTACTTAGGGGCAATTTCGACGTATTTACTGGGTATTTGCAACCGTAAGCCACTGTTGCGAAATTATTCTTTCAATTATTATTCCTATCGTTAATCAGCTGTTTCTTGCACGCGTGCATCTGCGCGCGCAACTGTGCGGCGCGATGACCCGGGAGATTCATCTTGGGATAAAGCAAAGGGGGCCTAAATACACCCCTAAGAAGCACCTAATGCTTTAAAAAGCAAGGAAATATGGACCAAAATCCTCTAAATATGTCCCCAATTCCACTTCTGAGAGTGCTAATTAGGAGAACAAAGAGCGTCACTTATGTAAATGTGTAAATGGGAAGAACGAGAAGTGAGACTCATGTGAAGGTTTAACTTAAAAGCCTTAGGTGAAAGATTCATGTTAATGCAGCTAAATGTTACTGTATGTTTCCGCTGAATTGTAGCCTAAACAGCAAACTACACGCCCAGATATCCGTGGTGCCTGAAGACTCCAAATAAAGCAAAGGGGCCTAAATACACCCCTAAGAAGCACTTAATACTTTAAAAAGTAGGGAAATACGTACCAAATTCTCTAAATAAGTCCGCAATTCCACTTGTGAGAGTGCTAATTAGGAGAGCAAGGAGCGTCATTCATGTAAATGTGTAAATGGGAAGAACGAGAAGCGACACTCATGTGCAGGTTTAACTTAAAAGCCTCAGGTGAGAGATTCATGTTAATGCAGCTAAATGTTATTGTACATTTCTGCTCAATGGCATAAGCCCAAACAGCAAACTACACGCTCACATATCCCTGGCGCCGGGAGTAGGACAATTTTGCATTTTTGCGTTTTTTCTGTAACCCGCAAGTCTGACCCTTTTAAAAGGATGGAATGCACACATAACACCGGACGTTCGAGTTAAAGGCCAAGACCACAAACATTGCAGAAATGTATCCAATTTCAATATAGGTAACTGCCTCATTGCACAATCAATTTGACTCTGCATTTCTCACGGTACTGATGCATGGTATTTGAAGTTAGGAGAAATGGAGCAGGAAGACTTATCCAAATATTTCGTGCAGGGTTCTACGAAGACCTCGCTGATCTCAATCGTCAGATTCAACAATTTCTCCGCACATACGCCCGTAGAAACAGCTAATGCCTTGCGTGTGCTTCTCTGTCTTCTTAAAGTTCATCAAATTTTTCAATGTAATACACAAATAATTTAGCTGCATTAACATGAATCTCTCACCTGAGGCTTTTAAGTTAAACCTTCACATGAGTGTCGCTTCTCGTTCTCCCCATTTACACATTTACATGAATGACGCTCCTTGCTCTCCTAATTAACATTCTCACAAGAATTTCCCACCTCACATTTCTGACACTCCGCGACACGTGTAGGTGTTTCGGCTTACACAACTTCCTGCACGCTTTAGGAAGTAGCTGCTAAATTTTAAAACATTCTAAATACTTCGCAAAGTTCTAAAATTTCAAAATATTTTTGAACATTCCAAAAAATGCACCCCAAAAGTCCCCTGAATGCAACCCAAAGCCACTGTTCTTTCGGCTGGGAAAGTGATGGCGACTGTTTTTTGGGACAGTCATTAAGTTATTTTAATCGATTATCCTGACAAAGGAAAACACCATTGCAAGAGCATACTACGCATCATTAATTCACAAACTAAAGGAGGAACTTGCAGAATAACGGTCAAATCTGCAGAAAAAGAAAACCCTGTTTCACCAACACAACGCCCCGTCTCAGACCTCAGCGGTTGCAATGGCTAAAATCCAAGAATTATGGTTTGAACTGCTTGACTTACTCACCAGATCTAGCCCCCAAGCGACCTCTTTTTGTTCCCTCATCTGAAAATTGCGCCCAGAGGACAGAGATTTCCGTCAAATGAAGAGGCAATCTCCTTCGAGAACAATTATTTTGCAGAGAAAACGCCGAGTACTATTTGGACGGGTTCCACAGATGGGAGCATCGCTGAGAGAAAATGTGTAGTTACAAGGAGAGTATGATGAAAAAATAAAAATAAAAAAATCTGAAGAAAATGTTTTGTATCTTTATTAGGTCGAAAATTTTCAGACCAACCTCGTAAAACCCAGTGGTTAGTTAACAAGAATGGAGTCGATGAAACATGTATTTTAGAGAAGCTCATTAGAGACAATTGTGAGAAAACCGAAAATTTTCTATATAAAGACTGGTCTGTAAAAGCGGGGTTGCCTTTTCAGCATAAAGCAGGTTTCTTCATGCAGACTCTCCCACCACTCGAATATGACGTCACTACCTGGTTTAAGCATTCAGCCAGGCAGCTATATAGCAATCGTTTTGTGGTCATTTGGTATTCGGGGGTTGCATAGCGAACGGAGCGAGTGTGCGTTGGCAGTAGGCCTTCTAGCCGGGGCCCCAGGTGTTGCGTCGGCACCGGCTCCTGTGCCTTGTCGATTGCTGTTACGCTCACCACGGGCTCGCAAGTTCCCAACTCCGTACCGGCCTGGACGTCGTGATCGGTGTCCGCTGGATTTAGCAGTCTCACTGGCACCTCCTCTCGGCACGGCAGCAATGCCCGGGCTACACACAGTCCGCGTACAGGCGTCTTCTGGTCCAGCATCATGTTGCTGGGTCTCTGGCCTTCCAGTCGCACCGTCACCACCACCTCGCTTCTCTCGGGGAAGACCACGTCTTCGTTCAAGACGACCCTGCAGATTCCAAGGCGCTCTTCGGGTTGACGGAGTATAAACTCTTCTCCGTTGAGCCGCAGGACCTTCCTGCCGACGTCGACCGTCACCTCGTAGCTCCTGAGGGCATCCAGTCCCAGAATCACCTCTTCAGCCACCTTCACGACGAACACCCACAGACGCACGGCACTCCGTCCCAAGGTCAGCTCTAGCAGAGCCTCCTTCTCCACAGGTAAGGTGTCGCCCGATGCCGTCACAAGCTGGTATGGTCGGCTCGGCTTCCTCGTCGGCAAACCCTTCGCCACGTCAGGTCTGATGATGGTCACGGCCGCTCCGGTGTCCACCAGCACGCTACACGGCTTTCCTCTTACCTAGCCGTCCGCGATGAGGCTGTCAACCATCCGCCGGCTGATGGCGCGCGGTGTCACTCGAGGGGATGGTGGTGATGGCGCCGACGTGCCCCTCTCCACGACGGCCCTTACTCGTTTTCCGTCTGCTCTTCCTGGTGTGGGCAGTCTCTCTGCAGGTGCCCGGGATGTCCACACCCCCAACACAGGCCACTAGGTGTTCGCCGGCGTCCCTCGGCTGGTCTTCTGTCTCCGGCGTAGCGCACACTCCTCGTTCTCGACGCCGGGATAGCTGTTACCTTGGCCACCGGCTGCCGTTAGCGCCTCATGGATTGTTTTATAATAGCCGAGCATTAGGCGTTGACGAAACTCTGTGTCCCGTACCCCGTCAACGAAGCTGTAGGCAGCTTCCCGGGATACGAACTCTGGTGGGAGGACGACTAGGGCCTTGCTAGCCAGTAGTTCAACTGCCAGGGCGAACTCCTGCAGCGTCTCCCCTGGCTGCTGCGACCTTGCTGGCTGCGGTACGCTGCGGCTAAGCGGTGGTTTCCAAAACGATTCTCCAGGGCCTCCCAGATGTCCTTCTGCGCCACCGTTGTCTGTACCGCGTTTAGGACTTCCGCGGCCCGTCCCTGGAGGCTAGCTATTAACTGTGTGGCCTCCTCCTCTGGTGACCATTTGTTGTGCTTGGCCACTGCGTCGAATTGGCGGCGAAAGACCTCAAACGTTGACGCGCCGTCATATTTCGGAGGTTTGACGCGCGCCGATGTTTTGTCGCGTCCCGGTGCGTCGACCTTCAAATACTTTAACCTCCTGCCGACGACGTCCTCCACCATGGCGTTCAGGGACTTTGCGTTGCTGTCAGCCTTTCCCTCAAGCTCGTCAACGCGGCTCGCCAGGTCTTCGACGCGCTCGCCTAACTCTGTGACGTCCTCTTTTACGCCGGTCAGCTGCTCTTCGAACTTCACGGCAAGGGCCTCGTTTGCCGCTTTCATCTTCGTGGTCAATTCGGTCATCTTCGCGGTCAGGCTGCTATTTTTGGCTTCTATCTTCGCGGCGATGTTATCGCTGGTCGTCTTCATATCTTCCATTTTCTCGGTGATGTTGTCATTAGCCGTCTTCATTTGTTTCAGTTCCGCGGCCAGGTTGTTATTTGCCGCCTACATCTTTGCTGTTAGTTCCGCGGCCAGGTTGTTATTTGCCGCTTCCGTCTTCGCTGTTAATTCGCTCATCTTTTCCAAAAGCTTTTCCAATGCCGATTCCATGGCCGTTATCCCACTCCTGACGCCAGTTGTGACTTTGGTGGGTTCGTAAAATTAAAAAAGAAAGTTCAATTAAACCACTCAAAATGTTCTTTATTTCCACCTTATTCCAATATCACAATTACAACTTAATGTACACAATTTCAATTCTGCCAGTTCGTCTTTACACGTACACTCTGCGAGACTACACTTCTGCCCGCTTCCGCTAACTCAGCACAACTGCCCGTCGCCTCGCTGGTATTGAGCGGACAGAAGTTTCCCGAATCTCCTTTTATGGAGGGAGGAAAACATTCTCGAAGCTTCGTGTCACTTCGAGTGGCAGGAGGAGGGGTAAACAAAGACTCAGTTACCCCTCCTGTATCCCCTTTCTCCACCGTGAAGCAAATTGATTTGCGAACAATGACAAATATGATTGGCGAGAAATGAGGTTTATCTCAGGGTATGCGTGGATGGGTGTGAGAAGGAGATTTTCACAACACTGGAATGCCCGTTTCCAACTTATTTATTTACTGCTTCTTTTCAAACATCGAAATGGAAGTTGCCGACCAAGGGTTACCGATCTCGGTTTAGAGTTACTGAATGATAATTTTTTATTACTCGATAAATTTTGATGACCCGACAAATATTCAAGACAGAACAAGTTGACCGCTCTAATAGGCTTCACGCCTCAGACTCCTCTCATCGGCCTGACACCGAAGACTCCTCTGCTCGGCTTCAAGCCGAAGACTGTTTATAATGGCTTCCTAGCCGCGAATTAGCCACATCGGCTTCACGCCGAAGAGTGCTTCTCACCACAGCTGTGCGTGTGTGTATATCTAACTTTCACTCTCAAAATTCCTTTTCAAACAAAGTCCCTTTTGTGGCTGTTTTGGTCGCCATTGTAATTGATCCAAAGAATTCCCTATTCATACACGTCAAGTGACAATTCCTTTAGATATCTTCTAAGGACACTGCTTCTTACATGGCTTTGTTGTACACTTTCCCCCAACACAACTGGCCTTGCCCTAGCCGTAACAAAGAACAAACATTCCTTTGACATCTATCATGTTTCTTTGCTTCTGGCAAACCTTAATTTCGGTATCAAATGCCCCCATAGATATTATTTTATTATTCTATAATGAAATAATATATATGTCTTGCCCGTATATAACGCAAAATATCAGACCTTTGTCAGCAACTTCCAATTCATTTTACAACTTCTTTGCACAACATTAATTTTTACATGACATTTCCTAAGAATTATTCACATGGTTACATAACAAGAGTTCATTTAAAATTTACCAACATTCTGATCTGCAATTTTCAACTTTTAAATACTACTCGGAAAATGTTTCAATCTACATCATCTCTCTTTTTCTCAATCTGATCTACTAAAAATTAATTCATATTGTTGTTACACTTGAAACAATTCCTAAATATGCACTCCTATGTTTAAACCAATTTTACATTAATAATATTATATTTGTATACAACATTTCAGAGTTCTTCTTCTGGATTCTATATAAATATTCTTTTCAAAAGTCTGTCATTGTTCTGATTTTTTTTAACTGGTTAATTTTTTTTCATACATTTTAGAATACTTATTTAGGATTCTACATAAATATTATTTTCAAAAGTCTTTAAGTGTTCTGATTTTCACTTCTATATATTTTTTTCACTCGTTTAGTTTTAAGTTTCACTGCACTGTCACGACACTGTTTATACTAAACCTATACATTTTACAAGTTTGTTCCTTCTCCTTTTACAATTTGTTATGGCAATTTTAAATACGTTAGCCTATGTTCCCACCATTTACAAGAAAATTCATCATCCCACAACGTACTTCGAAAATACAAAGGAATTTTGCGGACTTTTCCATGTATAAAGGATTTATTTACCCTACATCCCCATGATTATTCCATATCTAGCTTAGGTATTGTACATCGATATCTTGTCCTATCTTTTATACACACATTCTGATGGAACTGTGCCCCTTGCCTGAAATATGTTAATATTTCTCTTTCGTTTCTCCCTCGATTTTGAATGCTTTTCAATGTTTCTATCGTCGCCGTGATATCTATTGCTACCTCATTCATTTGATTCTTGATTTCCTCCAAATACCTCGTCGGTTTTCTATTTTCCCATTCTGATCCTTCTAGTCTACTCCTAGTATCTTCTAACACTTTTCTAGCTATTTCTCTATCTTTGCATAATTTTTGTGCTATTTCTTCCATCTGTTTTTTGTTTTCACTATCTGATCTTTTACTAACTAGATTAAAAACATCAGTTTCTTTCGTCACCGTGATCTCTACTGCTGCTTCACTAATTTCATTTGTGGTTTTCTCCAAATCCCTCGTCTGTTTTCTCTTTTCCCATTCTGATACTTCTAATCTACTCTTAGTTTCTTCTAACCCTTTTCTAGCTACTTCTCTTTCTTTATCTAATTTCTGTCCTATTTCCTCCCTCAGTTTTCTGTTTTCACTATCTGACCTTTCACTAACTACATTCACAACTTCATTTTCAGCGTTCTGCGTCTGCTCACTAACATCTCTCCCTATATTGTCTGTTACCTGACGAGCTTCTTCTCTTACATTCTCTACTTCCTTACTAACGTTCCCGAAATTTTCTAACGCCTGTTGTTGATTGTCTAACTTCTTTCCTAGTTCTATTTGTCCTACCTCTAACTTCTGAAAACCACTTTCTATCTTTCCTTCTATCCTTTTAAAACTTTGACTGTTATCATCTATCTTTTTACTTAAACTTTCAATTAAAATTTGATTGTTATCCTTCATCTTTTTACTTAAACTTTCAATTAAACTTTGATTGCTATCCTTCATCTCTGTTATTAAACTTTAAGTATCATCATCTATCTTTTTACTTAAACTTGCGAACATTTTTCTAATTCCTCTAACATATTTATTTCCACTTTTACGTTATTTAGTACAGTTCTACCACGCTCTGCTACTTCAACTACTCCCTGCCTACTGCTACTATAAACCTCTTGAACTTCCATGTTTTCTACAAATTTTTACTTACAATCTTGTTTTTCACTTCTCAAATAAATTCACCATAGTCTAGTATATAATTTTACCCTCTGTACCTTTGATTGTGTTTACTGACTTCTGATGATGTCACTGATAACTATGCCGGCCTCCTTTCTTCTTTACAGTCGAACTGTTGACGAATTTCTTGATGGGTAGACCGTCCTCGTGTCGAACCTCCTTCTCCTGTTGAACCTCGTTGTCGGGTTGAACCTCCTTCTAGGTTGAACCTCCTTCTCGGGTTGAATGTGCTGCTCGTGTCAAACCTCCTTCTCGTATCGGGCTGAACTTCCTCCTCGTATCGTGCGTAACCTCCTCCTCGTATCGAGCTGAACCTCCTCCTCGTATAGAGCTGAACCTCCTCTTCGTATCGAGCTGAACCTCCTCCTCGTATCGAGCGCCACGCTGGGCGCCAGTTTGAAGCAAATTGATTGGCGAACAATGACAAATATGATTGGCGAGCAATGAGGTTTATCTCGGGGTATGCGTAGATGGGTGTGAGAAGGAGATTTTCACAACACTGGAATGCCCGTTTCCAACTTATTTATTAACGGCTTCTTCTTTTCAAACATCGAAAGGAAAGTTAAAGACCGAGAGTTACCAATCTCGGTTTAGAGTTACTGAATGCGAATTGCTTATTACTCGATAAATTTTGATGACCCGACAAATATTCAAGACAGAACAAGTTGACCGCTCTAATAGGCTTCACGCCTCAAACTCCTCTCATCGACCTGACACCGGAGACTCCTCTTTTCGGCTTCAAGCCGAAGATTGTTTATAACGGCTTCCTAGCCGCGAACTAGCCACATCGCCTTCACGCCGAAGAGTGCTTCTCATCACAGCTGTGCGTGTGTGTATATCTAACTTTCACTCTCAAAATTCCTTTTCAAACAAAGTCCATTTTGTGGCTGTTATGGTCGCCATTGTAAATGGTCCAAAGAATTCCCTATTCATACACGTCCAGTGAGCATGCCTTTAGACATCTTCTAAGGACACTGCTTCTTACATGGCTTTGTTATACACTTTCCCCAAATCAACTGGCCTTGCCCTAGCCATAACAAAGAACCAAAATTCCTTTGACATCTATCATGATTCTATGCTTCTGGCAAACCTTAATTTCGGTATCAACCAGCCATCGTTTATTGATCGGCATCCCGAGTCTGCCGCCTGGGTAACATTAAGGAAGTTCTCTCATGTGTTTAGGACAACTCCTAAGTGATTTACCAGGAAATACACGAGTCAGTTGTAGAATCTCATGTCATACCCGAGCCTCAAATCACTTACAGCATAGTATGTCGTCATTATGGGAGATGTCGCATTTGATTATGGGCACTCCTACTGGTTTACCACGAAAAAAGTGCCAGTTGCAGAATTTAATGTAATACCCCAGCCTTAAAGTACTTAGAGCATAGTAGGTCGTCATTAAGGTAGTTGTCTCATGTGCTTATGGCAACTCCTACTGATTTACCAGGAATTACACGAGTCAGTTGGAGAATTTAATACCAGACCCGGAAGATAAAGTACTTACACCATAGATAGTCGTCATTAAGCTAGTTTTCTCACGTGTTTATGGGAACTCCTACTAGTTTAACAGGAAATACAAGCTTGAGTTGGAGAATTTAATGTCATACTGAAGCCTCAACTTACTTACAGCATAGTAAGTCGTCATTAAGGTAGTTGTCTCATTTGTTTATGGGAACTCCTAGTGGTTTACCAGGAAATACACGAGTTAGTTGTAGAATCTAATGTCATACCCGAGCCTTCAAATTACTTACAGCATAGTAAATCGTCATTATGGGAGCTGTCTCATTTGATTATGGGAACTCCTATTGGTTTACGACGAAAAAACGAGTCAGTTGTAGAATTTAATGTCATACCCAGACCTTAAGTTACTTAAATCATAGTAAGCCGTCATTAGGTCAGTTGTCTTATGTGTTTATGAGAACTCCTAGTGGTTTACCGGGAAATACACCAGTCAGTTGTAGAATTTAATGTCATACTCGGCCTTAAATTACTTACAGCATAGTAAGTCGTCATTAAGGTAGTGGTCTCATATGATTATGATAACTCCTCGTGGTTTACGGGAATAACAAGGGTCAGTTGGAGAATTAAGTGTCATACCCGGACCTTATAGTACTTATAGAGAAGTAAGTCGTCATTAAGGTAGTTGTCTCATGTGTTTATGGGAACTCCTGGTGGTTTACCAGGAAATACACGAGTAAGTTTTTAATGCCATACCCGAGCCTTAAATTACTTACAGCATAGCAAGTCGTAATTGAGGGAGCTGTCTCATTTCTTTATGGGAACTCCTACTGAATAACCAGGAAATAAACGATGAAGTTTTAGAATTTAATGTCATAACTGGACCTTAAATTACTTACAGCTTAGCAAGTCGTCATTAAGGTAGTTGTCTCATGTGTTTATGGGAACTCCTAGTGGTTTACTGGGAACTACACGAGCCAGTTGCAGAATTTAATGTCATACCCGGGCCTTAAAGTACTTACAGCATAGTAAGTCGTCATTAAGTTAGTTGTCTCATGTGTTTATGGGAACTCCTTGTGGTTTACTGGGAAATACAAGAGTCAGTTGGAGAATTTAATTTCGTATCTGGAGCTTTAATTACTTACCGCATAGTAAGTCGTCATTAAGTTAGTTGTCTCATGTGTTTATGGGAACTCCTAGTGGTTTACTGGGAAATACACGAGTCAGTTGGAGAATTTAATTTCGTATCTGGAGCTTTAAGTACTTACAGCATAGTAAGTCGTCATTAAGTTAGTTGTCTCATGTGTTTATGGGAATTCCTAGTGGTTTACTGGGAAATACACGCGTCAGTTGGAGAATTTAATTTCGTATCTGGAGCTTTAAGTACTTACAGCATAGTAAGTCGACATTAAGGTAGTTGTCTCATGTGTTTATGAGAACTCCTAGTGCTTTAACAGGAAATACACGCGTCAGTTGGAGAATTCAATGTCATACTCGAGCCTTAAATTACTTACAGCATAGTAAGTGGTCATTAAGGTAGTTTTCTCATGTGTTTATGAGAACAAATGGTGGTTTACCGGGAAAAACACGAGTCAGTTGGAGAATTTAATGTCATACCCGGGCCTTAAAGTACTTACAGCATAGTAAGTCGTCATTAAGGTAGTTGTCTCATGTGTTTATGAGAACTCCTAGTGGTTTACTGGGAAATACACGAGTCAGTTGGAGAATTTAATTTCGTATCTGGAGCTTTAAGTACTTACAGCATAGTAAGTCGTCATTAAGTTAGTTGTCTCATGTGTTTATGGGAACTCCTAGTGGTTTACTGGGAAATACACGAGTCAGTTGGAGAATTTAATTTCGTATCTGGAGCTTTAAGTACTTACAGCATAGTAAGTCGACATTAAGGTAGTTGTCTCATGTGTTTATGAGAACTCCTAGTGCTTTAACAGGAAATACACGCGTCAGTTGGAGAATTCAATATCATACTCGAGCCTTAAATTACTTACAGCATAGTAAGTGGTCATTAAGGTAGTTTTCTCATGTGTTTATGAGAACAAATGGTGGTTTACCGGGAAAAACACGAGTCAGTTGGAGAATTTAATGTCATACCCGGGCCTTAAAGTACTTACAGCATAGTAAGTCGTCATTAAGGTAGTTGTCTCATGTGTTTATGAGAACTCCTAGTGGTTTACCGGGAGAAACACGAGTCAGTTGGAGAATTTAATGTCATATCCGAAACTTAAAGTACATACAGAATAGTAAGTCGCCATTAAGTTTGTTGGCTCATTTGTTTATGGGAACTCCTAGTGGTTATCCAGGAAATACACGAGTCAGTTGGAGTATTTAATATAGTGTCCAGACCATTTAGTACGTACAACATAGTAAGTCGACATTAAGGTAGAGATCACATGTGATTATGATAACTCCTGGTGGTTTGCGGGAATAACACTGGTCAGCTGGAGAATTAAGTGTCATACCCGGACCTTAAAGTACTTATAGAAAAGTAAGTCGTCATTAAGGTATCTGTTTCATGTGTTCATGATAACTCCTAGTGGTTTACTGGGAAACACACGAGTCAGTTAGAGAATTTAATGTCGTGTCCGGACCTTTAAGTACCTACAGCATAGTAACTCGTCATCAAGCTAATGATTCATGTGCTTATGGGAACTCCTTATGTTTTACCAGGAATTACACTAATCATTTGGAAGATTTAATGTCGTATCCGGACGTTTAAGTACTTAGAGCACGGTAAGTCGACATAAAGGCAGTTGTATCATGTGTTTATGAGAGCAACTGGTGGTTTACCGGGAAAAACACGAGTCAGTTGGAGAATCTAATGTCATACCCGAACCTTAAAGTACTTACAGCATAGTAAGTCGTCATTAAGGTAGTTGTCTCATGTGTTTATGAGAACAAATGGAGGTTTACCGGGAAAAACACGAGTCAGTTGGAGAATTTAATGTCATACCCGAACCTTAAAGTACTTACAGCACAGTAAGTCGTCATTAAGGTAGTTGTCTCATGTGTTTATGAGAACAACTGATGGTTTACCGGGAAAAACACAAGTCAGTTGGAGAATTTAATGTCATACCCGAACCTTAAAGTACTGACAGCATAGTAAGTCGTCATTAAGGTAGTTGTCTCATGTGTTTATGAGAACTCCTAGTGCTTTAACAGGACATACACGCGTCAGTTGGAGAGTATGTCATACCCGAGCCTAAAATTACTTACAGCATAGTAAGTGGTCATTAAGGTAGTTTTCTCATGTGTTTATGGGAACTCCTAGTGGTTTACCGGAAAAAAAACGAGGCAGTTGGAGAATTTAATGTCATATATGAAACTTAGGGTACCTACAGAATAGTAAGTCGCCATTAAGGTTGTTGGCTCATTTGTTTATTGGAACTCCTAGTGGTTTACCACGAAATTCACGAGTCATTTGGAGTATCTAATGTCGTGGCCAGACCATTTAGTACTTACAACATAGTAAGTCGACATTAAGGCAGTGGTCTCATGTGATCATGATAACTCCTGGTGGTTTACGGGAATAACACGGGTCAGTTGGAGAATTCAGTGTCATACCCGGACCTTAAAGTACTTATAGAGAAGTAAGTCGTCATTAAGCTAGTTTTCTCATGTGTTTATGGAAACTCTCGGTGGTTTACCAGGAAATACACAAGTAAGTTTTTAATGTCATACCCGAGCCTTAAATTACTTACAGCATAGCAAGTCGTCATTGAGGGGGCTGTCGCATTTGTTTATGGGAACTCCTACTAATTAACCAGGAAATAAACGATGCAGTTTTAGAATGTAATATCATAACCGGACCTTAAATTACTTACAGCATAGCAAGTCGTCATTAAGTTAGTTGTCTCATGTGTTTATGGGAACTCCTAGTGGTTTACTGGGAAATACAAGAGCCAGCTGCAGCATTTAAAGTCATACCCGGACCTTAAAGTACTTACAGCATAGCAAGTCGTCATTAAGGTAGTTGTCTCATGTGTTTATGGAAACTCCTAGTGGTTTACTGGGAAATACAAGAGCCAGTTGCAGCATTTAATGCCATACCCGGGCCTTAAAGTACTTACAGCATAGTAAGTCGTCATTAAGTTAGTTGTGTCATGTGTTTATGGGAACTCCTAGTGGATTACTGGGAAATACACGAGTCAGTTGGAGAATATAACGTCATACCCGAGCCCTAAATTACTTAAAGCATATCAGTAGTCATTGAGGGAGCTGTCTCATTTGTTTATGGGAATTCCTACTGGTTTTCCAGGAAATACACGAGTCAGTAGGAGAATTTAATGTCATGTCGGCACGTTGGCCACAGTAGCAAAATGGTAGTGCGGCTGGACGGAAACCAGAAGATCCGTGGTTCAAATCCCGGCTATGGCATTGAATTTTTCAGTCTGACTCTACGTTTCCACAAGTTATCCTACACACGGTCAGTGTGAAAGAATAATTAATTTCCATGAATTAACCTAATAGTAGTTTCATTTGTTTATGACACCACCTAGTGGATTACCAGCAAGTACAGGAGTCAGTTGGTGAATTTATCGTCGTATCCGGACATTAAAGTACTTAAAGCATAGTAAGTCGTCATTAAGGGAGTTGTCTCATGTGCTTATGAGAACTCCTGGTGGTTCACCGGGAAAACCTCGGGTCAGTTGGAGAATTGAATTTCATACCCGGACCTTAAAATCCTTACAGCATAGTAAGTCGTCATTAAGGTAGTTGTCTCATGTGTTTATGACAACCCCTACTGGTTAGCAGGAATTACACGAGTCAGCTGGAGAATTTAATTTCACACCCGGCCTTAAAGTACGTACAGCATAGTAAGTCGTCATTAAGCTAGCTATCTCATGTGTTTATGAGAGCTCCTACTGGTTCACCAGGAAATACATGAGTCATTTAGGGAATTTAGTGACATTCTCGAGCCTTAAATTACCTACAGCACAATAAGGGTCCATTGAGGGAGCTGTCTCATTCGTTTATGGGAACTCCTATTGGTTTACTAGGAAATACACCAGTCAGTTGTGGAATTTAATGTCAGAACCGAACTTAAAGTACTTACAGCATAGTAAATCTTCATTAGGGTAGTTTTCTATGTGTTTATGGGAACTCCTAATGGTTAGCAGGAATTACACGAGTCAGCTGGAGAATTTAATTTCACACCCGGCCTTAAAGTACGTACAGCATAGTAAGTCGTCATTAAGCTAGTTATCTCATGTGTTTATGAGAGCTCCTACTGGTTCACCAGGAAATACATGAGTCATTTAGGGAATTTAGTGACATTCTCGAGCCTTAAATTACCTACAGCACAATAAGGGTCCATTGAGGGAGCTGTCTCATTCGTTTATGGGAACTCCTATTGGTTTACTAGGAAATACACCAGTCAGTTGTGGAATTTAATGTCAGAACCGAACTTAAAGTACTTACAGCATAGTAAATCTTCATTAGGGTAGTTTTCTATGTGTTTATGGGAACTCCTAATGGTTTACCAGGAAATACAGCAGTCAGTTTAGAATTTAATGTCGTATCCGTACCTTTAAGCACTTACAGCATAGTAAGTGGACAGTAATGTAGCTGTCTCATGTGTTTATGAGAACTCCTTTCCTGGTTTACCGGGAAAAACACGAGTCAGTTGGAGAATTTAATGTCATACCCGGGCTTTATAGTACTTACAGCATAATAAGCCATCATTAAGATAGTTGTCTCATGTGTTTATGGGAGATCCTAGTGGTTTACCAGAAAATACACAAGTGTGTTGGAAAATTTAATGACATACCTGGGCCTTAAAGTACTTACAGCATAGTAAGCCGTCATTAAGGTTTTTGTCTCATGTGTTAATGAAAACTCCTACTGGTTTTTCAGGAAATACACGAGTCAGTTGTAGAATTTAACGTCATACCCGAGCCTTAAATTACTTACAGCATAGCAACTCGTCATTGAGGGTGCTGTCTCATTTGTTTATGGGAACTCCTACTGGTTTACCAGGAAATACACGAGTCAGTTGTAGAATTTAATGCCATACCCAAGCCTTAAGTTACAGCATAGTAAGTCGTCATAATGGGAGCTGTCTCATTTGTTTATGGGAGCTCCTAAGGGATTTCCAAGAAATACATGAGTCAGTTGTAGAATTTAACGTCATAGCGGAGCCTTAAATTATTTGCAGCATAAAGGTCAGCATTAAGGTAGTTGTCTCATATGTGTATGGGAATTCCTACTGTTTTACCAGGAAATACACGAGTCAGTTGGAGAATTAATGTCATACCCTGGTCTCAAATTACTTACAGCATAGTAAGTCGTGATAAAGGTAGTTGTCTCATTTGTATATGGAAACTCTTAGTGGTTTACCAGGAAATACACGACTCAGTTGTAGAATCTAATGTCATACCCATGCCTGATATTACTTACAGCATAGTAAGTCGTTATTATGGGAGCTGTCTCATTTGATTATGGGAACTCCTACCGGTTTACCAGAAAATACACGAGTCAGTTGTAGAATTTAATGTCATACCCGAATCTTAAAGCACTTACAGCATAGTAAGTCGTCGTTAAGGTAGTTAGCTCATGTGTTTATGAGAACTCCTAGTGGTTTACTGGGAAATACACGAGTCAGTTGGAGAATTTACATCATACCTGGGCCTTAAATTACTTACAGCATAGTAAGTCGTCATTAAGGTGGTTCTCTCATGTGTTCATGAAAACATCTAGTGGTTTGCCTGGAAATACATGAGTCAGTTGGAGAATTTAATTTCGTATCCGTACCTTTAAGTACTTACAGCATTGTAAGTGGGCATTAAGGTATTTGACTTATGCGTTTAGGATACCTCCTAGTGGTTTACTGGGAAGTACATGAGTCAGTTGTAGAAGTTAATGTCACACCCGAGCCTTAAAGTACTTACAGCATAGTGAGTCTTCATTAGGCTAGTTGCTTTATGTGTATATGGGATCCCCTAATGGTTTACCAGGAAATACAGGAGTCAGTTGGAGAATTTAATGTCGTATCAAGACCTTTAAGCACTTACAGCATAGTAAGTCGACATTAATGTAGCTGTCTCACGTGTTTATGAGAACTCCTTTCCTGGTTTACCGGAAAAAACACGAGTCAGTTGGAGAACTTAATGTCATACCCGGACCTTAAGCTACTTACGGCACAGTAAGTCGTCATTAAGGTAGTTGTCTCATGTGTTGGTGGGAACTCCTAGTGGTTTACTGGGAAATACACAAGTCTGTTGGAGAAATTAATGTCATACCTGGGCCTTAAAGTACTTAAAGCATGGTAAGTCGTCATTAAGGTAGCTGTCTCATGTGTTAACGGGAACTCCTAGTGGTTTACCAGGAAATACACGAGTCAGTTGGAGAATTTAATGTCATACCCTAGCCTTACATTACAGCATATTAAGTCCACATTGAGATATTTGTCTCATGTGTTTATGAGAACTCCTGGTGGTTTACTGGGAAAGACACGAGTCTGTTGGGGAATTTAATGTCATACCCGGACCATAAAATACCTACAGCAAAGTCAGTCGTCATTAACATAGTTGTCTCATGTGTTAATAGGAACTCCTAGTGGTTTGCCAGGAAATACACGAGTCAGTTGGAGAATTTAATGCCATACGCGAGCCTTAAATTACTTGCAGTATAGCATGTCGTCATAATGGGAGCTGTCTCATTTATTTATGGGAACTTCTTCTGGTTTACCAAGAAATACACGAGTCAGTTGGAGAATTTAATGTTATACCTGATCCTTAAATTACTTACAGCATAGCAAGTCGTCATTGAGTGTGCTGTCTCATTTGTTTATGGGAATTCCTACAGGATTGCCAAGAAATACATGAGTCAGTTGTAGAATTTAACGTCATACCCGAGCCTTAAGGTATTTGCAGCATAAAAGGTCGTCATTAAGATAGTTAGCTCAAATGTTTATGGGAACTCCTACTGCTTTTCCAGGAAATACACGAGTCAGTTGGAGAATTAATGTCATACCCGGCCTCAAATTACTTACAGCATAGTAAGTCGTGATTAAGGTATTTGTCTCATTGGTATATGGAAACTCTTAGTGGTTTCCCAGGAAATACACGAGTCAGTTGTGGAATCTAATGTCATACCCGGGCCTTAAATTACTTACAGCATAGTAAGTCTTCATTAAGGGAGCTGTCTTATTTGTTTATGGGAACTCCTAGTGGTTTACTGGGAAATGCACGAGTCAGTTGGAGAATTTTATGTCATAAGCGTGCCTTAAAGTACTTACAGCATAGTAAGTCTTCATTACGTTAGTTGTCTCATTTGTTTATGAGAACTGCTAGTGGTTTACCAGGAAAAATACAAGTCAGTTGGAGAAATGAATGGCATACCGTCACATTCGCCTTAGTAGCTCATTGGTTAAGAGCAGCTTGATGGAAACCGGAAAAACCGTGCTTCTGTTGCCGACTGTGGTATGGAATTTTGCTGCCTGAGTCTACCTTTGTTTATCTTTATAGAATTGCCGGAAAGTTATACAGTGGGATATCAAAAGTGTATGTGTTTGAGGAATATTCTTGGAAGAACTTGTACCATTACGAATGCCCAAAGTAGTTATGTTTCGAATATGTGGGCCACGTTTCAGTTCTGTTGAGGATCGTTTCTCGGTAACTGGCAGATCAGTGCTAGTACCCCAAACTTGCGTCTAGAACATTTCACTTCCAATATTACAACTTCATACAACATCACAGTCCATTACTTCTGCCTGGGTGTTCTTAGGTGTGGACTGATATTAGACTGGACTGCGAAATTATGTTTGGAGGGAGGATTTAACTATATAACTACATGAATATAACGTATAATCATTGTCGAAGCAAAACAAACACTTTGTTAAAAGCTTACATCATTTACATGGAAAGAAAGAATTGAAATAAGTATATTACTAAGGGAAAATAGAGATGTGTTTATTTAACGCGCTGGCTCTATAGTGCTAAATTACACTAACATTAATAATTGAATTGTTATGCTTTGTTCCATAATTATATTAAGATTCTAGCATCTTCTTTCCTGTAATGACTGAATTAGACTGTCTTTTTGTTTAATTATTCTAGCAAACATGAAATTTACCTTCGCGGAAATACTAAGGGCTTTCAGTCCATTTTCATCCTTTGATTCTGAACATTATGCTTAAAATGCCACATGACGTCACAATGTATTTTTAGACATACATAATGAACACGATAACACGCGTGTCCTAGGTTGCTCACCCTTGTCCTACACGATTACCTACTCAGGGAATTACAAAATGTACAATTTAAACAAGCCTCTTTCAACTTTCAACCAGACACTCAACATTTTTGGAGCAAGTAGGCTTGGATGAATTGTCATGTAACTTAAATTTTTTAAAAGAAGAATCTGAACTTCTAGGGTCGAGGCTGCACAATGGAAAGTACTTGCACCTTTTACAAAAAACAGAGTTTCGGTACAGACATCAGAAATTTTGAAAATATTTTTCATAGTAAGAGAATATGTTTCTGTATAGAAGACATCAATTATTTAATGAGTGAGCTAGTAATTGAGCATAATCCTGATGATTGGCAATTGTGTATAGATTCGTCAGGCTCAACTTCAGGGCTTTTTTATTTCTTAATGATAACGAATTTTTATCTGTCCCAGTTTTCTATTCTGTTGGACTTATAAAGGTTATAAAAGCATGGCCAAGATTGTACGTGTTTTAAAATATGAAGTTCATTGTTGCAGAGTAATCGGTTTACAAGGGGGATTCACAAACTTGTTATGCAAGTGGCAGGAATATGTCCCAAATACCATTGGTTCAGCCTGATAAGATTCTTCTCAGACAGACTTTGGTTAAGGCAGTCAATAAGTGCCGTAGTGGATTTGCTTATTTGCAAGGCAAGTTTCCCGAATACTCGTGGAGGACGAAATATTTGACAAAAGGTCACAGACAGCGGAGTTAGCAGCTTGGCAATCATTTACAGGGATTGTGTGTGCTTTTCTTGGAAACACACAGGAAAATAAATACAAATTTTGGTCTCAAATTTGTCGCATTGCTACAAAGTCAAAGGTTGTAATTTCGATTTTTCCGGATGATGTGGATGATGTTAGTGATGAAAAAGGGCATTTCCGGGACCAAGGTCCTAAGGAAAACAGACAATCACATGTTACCAAGCAGGGTTATAGGAATGTGCACGCCTGTATAATAATAATAATAATAATAATAATAATAATAATAATAATAATAATAATAATAATAATAATAATAATAATAATAATAATAATAATAATAATAATAATAATAATAATAATAATAATAATAATAATAATAATAATAATAATAATAATAATAATAATAATAATAATAATAATAATAATAATAATAATAATAATAATAATAATAATAATAATAATAATAATAATAATAATAATAATAATAATAATAATAATAATAATAATAATAATAATAATAATAATAATAATAATAATAATAATAATAATAATAATAATAATAATAATAATAATAATAATAATAATAATAATAATAATAATAATAATAATAATAATAATAATAATAATAATAATAATAATAATAATAATAATAATAATAACAATAATAATAATAACAATAATAATAATAACAATAACAATAACAATAACAATAACAATAACAATAACAATAACAATAACAATAATAATAATAATAACAATAATAATAATAATAATAATAATAATAACAATAATAATAATAATAATAATAATAATAATAATAATAATAATAATAATAATAATAATAATAATAATAATAATAATAATAATAATAATAATAATAATAATAATAATAATAATAATAATAATAATAATAATAATAATAATAATCATAATAATAATCATAATCATAATAATAATCATAATAATAATTAATAATAATAATTAATAATAATAATAATCATAATAATAATAATAATAATAATAATAATAATAATAATAATAATAATAATAATAATAATAATAATAATCATAATAATAATAATAATAATAATAATAATAATAATAATAATAATAATAATAATAATAATAATAATAATAATAATAATAATAATAATAATAATAATAATAATAATAATAATAATAATAATAATAATAATAATAATAATAATAATAATAATAATAATAATAATAATAATAATAATAATAATAATAATAATAATAATAATAATAATAATAATAATAATAATAATAATAATAATAATAATAATAATAATAATAATAATAATAATAATAATAATAATAATAATAATAATAATAATAATAATAATAATAATAATAATAATAATAATAATAATAATAATAATAATAATAATAATAATAATAATAATAATAATAATAATAATAATAATAATAATAATAATAATAATAATAATAATAATAATAATAATAATAATAATAATAATAATAATAATAATAATAATAATAATAATAATAATAATAATAATAATAATAATAATAATAATAATAATAATAATAATAATAATAATAATAATAATAATAATAATAATAATAATAATAATAATAATAATACTAATAATAATAATAATAATAATAATAATAATAATAATAATAATAATAATAATAATAATAATAATAATAATAATAATAATAATAATAATAATAATAATAATAATAATAATAATAATAATAATAATAATAATAATAATAATAATAATAATAATAATAATAATAATAATAATAATAATAATAATAATAATAATAATAATAATAATAATAATAATAATAATAATAATAATAATAATAATAATAATAATAATAATAATAATAATAATAATAATAATAATAATAATAATAATAATAATAATAATAATAATAATAATAATAATAATAATAATAATAATAATAATAATAATAATAATAATAATAATAATAATAATAATAATAATAATATTAATAATAATAATAATAATAATAATAATAATAATAATAATAATAATAATAATAATAATAATAATAATAATAATAATAATAATAATAATAATAATAATAATAATAATAATAATAATAATAATAATAATAATAATAATAATAATAATAATAACAATAATAATAATAACAATAATAATAATAACAATAATAATAATAACAATAACAATAACAATAACAATAACAATAACAATAACAATAACAATAACAATAATAATAATAATAACAATAATAATAATAATAATAACAATAATGATAACAATAATAATAATAATAATAATAATAATAATAATAATAATAATAATAATAATAATAATAATAATAATAATAATAATAATAATAATAATAATAATAATAATAATAATAATAATAATAATAATAATAATAATAATAATAATAATAATAATAATAATAATAATCATAATAATAATAATAATAATCATAATCATAATAATAATCATAATAATAATTAATAATAATAATTAATAATAATAATAATCATAATAATAATAATAATAATAATAATAATCATAATAATAATAATAATAATAATAATAATAATAATAATAATAATAATAATAATAATAATAATAATAATAATAATAATAATAATAATAATAATAATAATAATAATAATAATAATAATAATAATAATAATAATAATAATAATAATAATAATAATAATAATAATAATAATAATAATAATAATAATAATAATAATAATAATAATAATAATAATAATAATAATAATAATAATAATAATAATAATAATAATAATAATAATAATAATAATAATAATAATAATAATAATAATAATAATAATAATAATAATAATAATAATAATAATAATAATAATAATAATAATAATAATAATAATAATAATAATAATAATAATAATAATAATAATAATAATAATAATAATAATAATAATAATAATAATAATAATAATAATAATAATAATAATAATAATAATAATAATAATAATAATAATAATAATAATAATAATAATAATAATAATAATAATAATAATAATAATAATAATAATAATAATAATAATAATAATAATAATAATAATAATAATAATAATAATAATAATAATAATAATAATAATAATAATAATAATAATAATAATAATAATAATAATAATAATAATAATAATAATAATAATAATAATAATAATAATAATAATAATAATAATAATAATAATAATAATAATAATAATAATAATAATAATAATAATAATAATAATAATAATAATAATAATAATAATAATAATAATAATAATAATAATAATAATAATAATAATAATAATAATAATAATAATAATAATAATAATAATAATAATAATAATAATAATAATAATAATAATAATAATAATAATAATAATAATAATAATAATAATAATAATAATAATAATAATAATAATAATAATAATAATAATAATAATAATAATAATAATAATAATAATAATAATAATAATAATAATAATAATAATAATAATAATAATAATAATAATAATAATAATAATAATAATAATAATAATAATAATAATAATAATAATAATAATAATAATAATAATAATAATAATAATAATAATAATAATAATAATAATAATAATAACAAACACATTTCAATCACAAACTAAAAGGACTCTCATAAGCATCAAGATTGAAATCGTCAGCCAGATCTGTAATTTTTTTTTAAACTTGGTAAACTAATCTGACAAAACATAATTATTACTATTTATGTTTATATGAATAATGGGAGAAGCTAACAAAGCTAGCGATGCACCAGCCACGTAACCTCACTTTGAGGTACACAGGATCCAACACAACATCAAAAAATTCAAACTTTTCATGATAATGGGAAAACAGGACTGAGACCAACAGGAAATTAAAAAATACATACATTATACAGAATACATGTATTTGACATGAAACATAAGAAAACAAGTTTATGCATTAACACAGTTCAGTCATTAGTTGATTTAACGAACTGTCGTAGCAACTGTTGTATTTCTTCCATGATGACAAATGACGGTGTTGCTATGAAAATGTTATCGCCACGGCCAAGAGAAAACAAATGCGAGCAGCTACTGGTTTACTTGTCATTGATTGCCAACCCCAGGCTCCTGCAAAACATTCAAAACAATATTATACACAAAGAACAAACATATTTGCGGAAAATCATAAAATTACAGAAGATTAGATTCAGAAATACTGATGTGGCAAATGAAACAGAGCAAGAAATATCATCTTAATTATGTATTGTGATGTTTTACGCAAAAAGAGTTTATGATGTTTACAAATACCGTAGTGAAGTGAAGTGAGAAATGCGAACAAGATATGTCCCTCCACATACGTTGCGAAAATTCGTTCGATTCCTGTTGGATATAAATGTGCAGCTTTTAAAGTAATTTCTTAGAAACATGAAAACAAAAACAAAATGGTAAATATATCACAGTTAACCTAAAGGAATTGCCGTTAGCGCAGAGATACCAAGCGGAAGACCCAGGTTCGCTTCTCAGAACCGGCGTGAAGATTTTCTGCCGTTGGGAGTCCTAATCTGGGGTGTACTCAGCCTCGTTTGGTCCTAGAGCAGCTTCTTGATTCATAAGTACGGTTCCTGGTTGCCATACGACATATATCGACCTGGGGCCTGGGGAGGGCCGACCACATCCCATCCACCAGTACTGCACCCCACTCATGACATAGCCTGGCTGTTGCACGGTGAGGATTAATTAAAGAGATGTGTCTCTAGAGCGTTTGGTTCAAGTCCTGTTACGGGTAAAATACGAGGATAGACGATCACAGAGAGACGCTCGATAAAAACATTTCAAATCTGGCATTATGAAACGTTTTCATTCTGCCATTGACATAAAGATGTCAATATATTGTCTCAACAATGAGAAATATACAATTATAGGGGTGTGCTTACTGTAATAAAATTTAATCCTAATAAAATTGTCTAATTTAACCTTTCTGAACACTGCAATATATAACGTTTAATGTTTTTTTCTGAAACTTCTTGATTTTATCCTCAAAATGCTTACTTTGATACCCACCTCCTATGTTTTGTATTTACAGTCATGCATTGTAATAGCTTAGAAATACATATATTATTGTGAAACCCTGAACATCTGATTCGTGTTAAAGTTAAAAGTTAACCACTGCCGCGACAGGCCTACCAAACAGAATGCCGACCTCACGCCCACTTACGCATGCCACAGGTGGGCGATCATCCAACCGATTCGGGGAGGAGATGTAGTCAGCAACCGGAATGTTGGTTTCCATGACCAGGGCCACTTACCTTGCGTAAGCTATTAATTTTAGACACGATGCTGAGTGGCCACCGGCCCTATACCCGGGACCTAAAACCCCAACAAATGGGTTGCATTGAACCCGGGCCATCTGATATTTATATCCTGCTGATATAATAAATTATTATGTAGCTCTGTAAGTAGAATGACAAATCTTGCACAATTTACTTTTGATACCTGTTCAACAGCCAACTGTAAATGCTAATAAACGATACACCTCGTGGACTTGTTCAATGTTCACAAAAATTTCTGGCTAGAACTGAATCTAACTCATCCGTGTCCTTACGGTGTGCTACTAAACCTTCAAGATAAACATCAGAAATTTACAACAAAAATATATCTTCAGATAATTACTAGAGTAAACTTCCTCCCTTAGACAAACATTCAAACTGTCAAGATTACGATGTTGGCTAAAAACGCAATATTTCGGTTAACAGAGTTGATTCTGGATGATGTTTGTTGTAAACAGAGTACGGACGAAAGTTCAGATATAAAATAGATTTGAGCTCTAAGTATACAGAACTAAGAAATCGTAAGATACTATCGCTGTGAACAGAGTTGATTCTGATCGATGTTTGTTCTAAACAGAGTTAGGACGAACAACTTAGCTATAAAATAGATTTGAGCTCTAAGTATACAGAACTTACTAATCGTAAGATATTATCGTTGTGAACAGAGTTGATTCTGATCGATGTTTGTTGTAAACAGAGTTAGGACGAACAACTTAGCTATAAAATAGATTTGAGCTCTAAGTATACAGAACTAAGTAATCGTAAGATATTATCGTTGTGAACAGAGTTGATTCTGATCGATGTTTGTTGTAAACAGAGTTAGGACGTACAACTTAGCTATAAAATAGATTAGAGCTCTAAGTCTACAGAGCTTACTAATCGTAAGATATTATCGTTGTGAACAGAGTTGATTCTGATCGATGTTTGTTGTAAACAGAGTTAGGACGAACAACTTAGCTATAAAATAGATTTGAGCTCTAAGTCTACAGAACTAAGAAATCGTAAGATATTATCGTTGTGAACAGAGTTGATTCTGATCGATGTTTGTTGTAAACAGAGTTAGGACGAACAACTTAGCTATAAAATAGATTTGAGCTCTAAGTATACAGAACTTACTAATCGTAAGATATTATCGTTGTGAACAGAGTTGATTCTGATCGATGTTTGTTGTAAACAGAGTTAGGACGAACAACTTAGCTATAAAATAGATTTGAGCTCTAAGTCTACAGAACTAAGAAATCGTAAGATGTTATCGTTGTGAACAGAGATGATTCTGATCGATCTTTGTTGTAAACAGAGTTAGGACGAACAACTTAGCTATAAAATAGATTTGAGCTCTAAGTATACAGAACTTACTAATCGTGAGATATTATCGTTGTGAACAGAGTCGATTCTGATCGATGTTTTTTGTAAACAGAGTTAGGACGAACAACTTAGATATAAAATAGATTTGAGCTCTAAGTATACAGAACTAAGTAATCGTAAGATATTATCGTTGTGAACAGAGTTGATTCTGATCGATGTTTGTTGTAAACAGAGTTAGGACTAACAACTTAGCTATAAAATAGATTTGAGCTCTAAGAATACAGAACTAAGTAATCGTAAGATATGATCTTTGTGAACAGAGTTGATTCTGATCGATGTTTGTTGTAAACAGAGTTAGGACGAACAACTTAGCTATAAAATAGATTTGAGCTCTAAGTATACAGAACTTACTAATCGTAAGATATTATCGTTGTGACCAGAGTTGATTCTGATCGATGTTTGTTGTAAACAGAGTTAGGACGAACAACTTAGCTATAAAATAGATTTGAGCTCTAAGTATACAGAACTAAGTAATCGTAAGATATTATCGTTGTGAACAGAGTTGATTCTGATCGATGTTTGTTGTAAACAGAGTTAGGACGAACAACTTAGCTATAAAATAGATTTGAGCTCTAAGTATATAGAACTTACTAATCGTAAGATATTATCGTTGTGACCAGAGTTGATTCTGATCGATGTTTGTTGTAAACAGAGTTAGGACGAACAACTTAGATATAAAATAGATTTGAGCTCTAAGTATACAGAACTAAGTAATCGTAAGATATTATCGTTGTGAACAGAGTTGATTCTGATCGATGTTTGTTGTAAACAGAGTTAGGACGAACAACTTAGATATGAAATAGATTTGAGCTCTAAGTATACAGAACTAAGTAATCGTAAGATATTATCGTTGTGAACAGAGTTGATTCTGATCGATGTTTGTTGTAAACTGAGTTAGGACGAACAACTTAGATATCAAATAGATTTGAGCTCTAAGTATACAGAACTTACTAATCGTAAGATATTATCGTTGTGACCAGAGTTGATTCTGATCGATGTTTGTTGTAAACAGAGTTAGGACGAACAACTTAGATATAAAATATATTTGAGCTCTAAGTATACAGAACTTACTAATCGTAAGATATTATCGTTGTGAACAGAGTTGATTCTGATCGATGTTTGTTGTAAACAGAGTTAGGACGAACAAATGAGCTATAAAATAGATTTGAGCTCTAAGTATACAGAACTTACTAATCGTAAGATATTATCGTTGTGACCAGAGTTGATTCTGATCGATGTTTGTTGTAAACAGAGTTAGGACGAACAACTTAGATATAAAATATATTTGAGCTCTAAGTATACAGAACTTACTAATCGTAAGATATTATCGTTGTGAACAGAGTTGATTCTGATCGATGTTTGTTGTAAACAGAGTTAGGACGAACAACTTAGCTATAAAATAGATTTGAGCTCTAAGTATACAGAACTAAGTAATCGTAAGATATTATCGTTGTGAACAGAGTTGATTCTGATTATTATTATCATTATTATTATTATTATTATTATTATTATTATTATTATTATTATTATTATTATTATTATTATTATTATTATTATTATTATTATTATTATTATGATTATTATTATTATTATTATTATTATTATTATTATTATTATTATTATTATTATTATTATTATTATTATTATTATTATTATTATTATTATTATTATTATTATTATTATTATTATTATTATTATTATTATTATTATTATTATTATTATTATTATTATTATTATTATTATTATTATTATTATTATTATTATTATTATTATTATTATTATTATTATTATTATTATTATTATTATTATTATTATTATTATTATTATTATTATTATTATTATTATTATTATTATTATTATTATTATTATTATTATTATTATTATTATTATTATTATTATTATTATTATTATTATTATTATTATTATTATTATTATTATTATTATTATTATTATTATTATTATTATTATTATTATTATTATTATTATTATTATTATTATTATTATTATTATTATTATTATTATTATTATTATTATTATTATTATTATTATTATTATTATTATTATTATTATTATTATTATTATTATTATTATTATTATTATTATTATTACTATTATTATTATTACTATTATTATTATTACTATTATTATTATTACTATTACTATTATTATTATTATTATTATTATTATTATTATTACTATTACTATTACTATTATTATTATTATTATTATTATTATTATTACTATTATTATTATTATTATTATTATTATTATTATTATTATTATTATTATTATTATTATTATTATTATTATTATTATTATTATTATTATTATTATTATTATTATTATTATTATTATTATTATTATTATTATTATTATTATTATTATTATTATTATTATTATTATTATTATTATTATTATTATTATTATTATTATTATTATTATTATTATTATTATTATTATTATTATTATTATTATTATTATTATTATTATTATTATTATTATTATTATTATTATTATTATTATTATTATTATTATTATTATTATTATTATTATTATTATTATTATTATTATTATTATTATTATTATTATTATTATTATTATTATTATTATTATTATTATTATTATTATTATTATTATTATTATTATTATTATTATTATTATTATTATTATTATTATTATTTATTATAAATTAGTAGTAGTAGTTGTTGTTGTAATATGTTTACATTTAAGGAACGTACCTGATGTAGGAGGAGTGGTAACGAGGAAAGTCCACCTGTGTTGTTCTTCTTTTCTTGACCCAAAGTGAGCTACACAGCGCAGGTTCATAACTCTGTCAGGAAATGTTAAATTCGTGACCAATATTTTCAGTCCCAAAGTGTTTATCTTTTCTTGCTTCAGCTGCTGACTGTAGTCTGTTGTCCATTGTGGTGCAGCCTGAAAATTTACCTTTTATACATTTTCACACAAGACCAGCAAAAAACTTGTTAAGAACTTGTCATTTCTAACATGTGCTTTTATGTATTATTACTTTCCATAAACCTAATATGTGATTACTTTTCTTTCTGTTTTTTAAAACAGTTATATTCATTTTCTCCTAAAGTCGATAGAATTATAAATACATTTCCATGGAATGTTGTGAATTGCATTCAAACACGATCTTGGGTAATTTGTGTGAACCGAAAGAAGGTACAACATACGAAGTGTCATTAAAGGTGGAATAAAAGCAGCAGGTGCTCTAGCCAAGCAACTACGTCGTTACTAAGTTCCAATGACAACAGGGGAAGCGAGGTGAGTGAATATCGCTAAAGCAATGCAAATAAATTAGAGCTCTACTTCCTATTATAATTTCCGGAAGTTAGCTGACTTCTACAGTATTTGTAACTTGTGATACAATCTCTGGCCCTCGGGTGAAGGTACCGCAATTACTTGCATCGTATGACGCGCTCTGTCGCATATAAATGAACGCAGTTCCCGGCTCTAAAATGAATGCTAAGTCAATTTGCATACCGAGGCATTTCTCTGCATTTCAAATGGTTTTTCCCGCTAAAGATGTTTGTTGTAATGATAAGGATGATTTACAAAAGCTTTTTGATAGAATGAACTAATTGATTTCAGAGTGATATGAGTGGTGACAGCAGCCATTACAGATTAAGACATTTTTCTGCAAATTAAAATTATGTTTGATATATGGCTATGCAACATTTAACTCATGGGGAGTTCAGTTTTTCTAACAATATGCACATCAAATTGTATACATGTATCTTTACTGGTTGATTAAAGTTATGTGGTAGGAAAGTTAAATCCGATTTTTTGCCATCTAGTAGTGTATTTAAATACAGTGTGATTTGGTTAAAAAGTAACAAAATATGTGATTAGCACTCGACTAAGAAAACTTTACAAACTAAAATATGTAAATAAACAATATATTAATGATAAATATTGCTTTATTCAGTTTCGGGTGGGAAAACTTGCATAAAAATAGTGAAGTTGTTGCTGAGCCACTGTCTGATTATGATGACCTCTGGGTCATCAGCGCCCTTAAATGTTAAATAAAAGTCTGAAACACTAGATTAAAATAGAACATAGAATCCTAAAACCAGAATAAGATTAAAAAGCCTAAAAAAAAAGCTACTTGGGATTAAATGCTTAAACAAACGCTAAAACTTTCCCCACCATCGTCTCGTCATCCGGGAGGATCTCCGCCAAGCTGGCCGGCAGCTGGAGAGACCTGCGGAGACGTGCCAAGCTAAAGCAATCTAAAAGCATGTGACGGGCCGTCAGGTTAGAAACGCACAGTGTGCAAACGGAAACCGGAGTCCAGTGCGCAACCGAGCCAAAGTACCTAATCTCCTACCGCCAGCACGAGAGCGCCGCCCTACGCATAAGTCCAAAGTCTTCCCCTGTAACGTACGGTATGGTACAACTGCGTTTTATCGTTGCCACGTTAGCTGCCGAATTCGCAAAGTTCATTTCCACGCAGGCCGACGTGGTCAGAGCCACTGTCTGCTCGTCATAATAATTTACTTAGTTGTATTTTACACAAATATGTACATACAACATTTTTAGAGTAATTAGGAGTCATTAATATATTTCAGTCGCTCCAGCCCTATCACCTCATGGAGTGAGCGAGGATAACAGAATCATTCCCTAGTGCCCCGGCAGTACCACCAGTGCCTGTTGCAAATCAGATAGAACTTTGTGGGTTCGTAGAATTAAAAGGCCGAGTTGCAGAAATTAAATATCTCCTTTATTTTTGTAGAAATACTCTTATAGATTACAGCAGCATTACGTTACATACACCATCATCTACCAAGGTCGATGACAATAACAGTGACAGCAGTTTACATCATTCGCTCCTGTTACAATAACACTTCCAGCTGTCTGGTTTCACAACAACAGTTTCACAACTACAACTGTCCAGCTGGCGTGTCACAATCCCTTTTATAACTCCATTCATGATTACCAGACTGTTCTGTCAATCACTAGAGGTTTCTGGAAAACAAGGCATCTAATTACATAATTCGAACATTTTATCAACCTCGAGAAACGTAACTTAATCTACGCTGGTGAGGCCTTTGCCGGCGTTATCTGTTTACACAAGTTCGTTATCTACGTGAATCCTATCCATCTATTATCTATTTGCACAGAAACTTCAATGCCCGTTGCCACGACACTGCTGCCTCCTCAAGGCTGGTCGTCCCAAACAGCACCATCGTAGCGGGCCAGACGATCCAGATTTACCACCAACATCTTCCCTCGGGGTACCTTCTGGATGCGGTAGACCTCGTCGTTAATCCTCTTCACCACCCGGTATGGTCCTTGCCATGTTTGCTGGAGATTCGAGCAGCATCCCTTGGTCCGAGTAGGGTGGTACAACCAGACTAGGTCACCCTGCTGGAACCCTTGGCTGTTGGCTTGCCTGTCGTATCGGGTCTTCATGCGGTCGCTCGCCTTCTGGATGTTCTGACGAGCCACCTTATGCATGTCGTGGAGATGGTCCTCTAAGTTCTCCGCATACTCGGTTTCTGGCTGTTTTGCGTCCGGGGGGCTTCCAAAAGCCAGATCACATGGGAGACGTAACTCTCGGCCGAACATTAAGCTGGCTGGCGTCATCCCAGTTGTGTCGTGTGTTGACGAGCGGTAGGCCAGTAGGAACAGTGGCACCTTAATGTCCCAGTCTCGCTGATGGCTGCCCTCGACCGTCCTCAGGTGTTCCCTTGAGGTCTTTATGTATCTCTCGACCATGCCGTCCGATGAATTTGCGATAGGACGCCTCAAATGCAATGATCGCTGGCGTCGGTGTCCAAAATGAAACCGCCGCCTGGTTGTGGAAATCCCAAAATAGGAGCGCTGCACAGTGGCTTCTTCAGGTGATGGAAAGCGTATTCAGCGTCCTCCGTCCACACATAGGGTCGTTGTTCCTCTGTCAGGCAGGTAAGCGGTTTGGCGAATTTGGAGATTCCCTTTATGAAACGGCTGTAATAATTGCACAGCCCCAGGAAACTGCGCAACCCTATCATATCCTTTGGGCGAGGCCAATTTCTCACAGCCTGTCTTCTCCGGATCTGTGACCACTCCGGTTGGTGAGCTTATGTGGCCGAAGTAGTTACCTTCTTTGCAGAAGAGCTGGCACTTCTTTGCGTTCAGCTTCAAGTTGGTTGCCTACAGTCTCTGTAACGCCTTGCTCAGGTTGTCCAGATGGTCTTCGAAAGTCTTGCCGAGGTTGATTATGTCGTCCAGGTATAGCAGGCATGTGTCATATGTCAATCCTCTCATTACTGATTCAATGAGGCTTTGGAAGGTAGCTGGTGCATTGCAAAGGTCAAATGGCATAACTGTGAACTGCCAAATCCTTGGCCTGTCGTGAATGCAGTCTTCTCCTTTTCTCTCGGATCTAGAGCAACCTGCCAGTAACCCGACACCAGGTCCGGGGTCGAGAACCATTGTGCACCAGCTAGCGTGTCCAGGGTGTCGTCAATCCGGGGTAAGGGGAAACAGTCCTTCCGGGTGACAGCGTTCAACCTCCTGTAGTACACGTAAAAGCATAACTCGCCGCTCTTCTTTGTCACCAGAACTACAGGGGAACACCAAGGACAGTCAGACTCTTCAATCGCACCCCTGGATTTCATGTCACCTACCATATCACGTACCGCCGCTTATTTCGCCAACGGAACGCGTCTAGGTGGTTGCGGAATAGGCCGGGCGTCTCTGGTGTGGATGCGGTGAAGCACGTTATCCATGCGGCCGTAGTCACTGTCGCCTTGGCTGAAGACCCCCTGGTATCACTTCAGTAGTTGTCGAACTTTCTCCAGCTGTTCTATAGTCAGATGGTCGGCCGTTCTCTCCAATAAGCCTTCCAGCCGGGTCCCCAGGAGTTGCGTCGGCACCGGCTCCTATGTCTATTAGATAGCTGTCAAGCTGACCATGGGCTGGCACGTCCACAACTCCGTTCCGGCCTGGACGTCGTGATCGGTGTCTGCCAGGTACCGCAGCCTCACTGGCACCGCCTCTCGGCACGGTAAAAATGTCCTGGCTACACAGACTCCGAGCACAAGCGTCATCCAGTCCGGCATCATGTTCTTCATCCGCTGACCTTCCAGTCGCGCCGTCACCACCACCTTGCTTCTTGCGGGAACAACCGCGTCTTCCTTCAAGATGACCCTGCAGATTAATTGATGCTCTTCGGGTTGCCTGAATATCACCTTTTCTCCGTTGAGTTGCAGGACCTTCCTGCCGATGTCGACCGTCGCCTCGTGGCACCTGAAGGCATCCAATCCCAGTATCACCTCCTCAGCCACCTTCGTGACGAACACACATTGACACTCCGTCCCAAGGTCAACTTCAGCAGGGCCTCCTCCACATGTAAGGTATCACCCGATGCCATCAAAAGCTGGTATGGTCGGCACGCTTTCCTCGTCAGCAATCCATTGGCCACGTCAGACCCCAGTGTCTACCAGCAAGCGGCACGGCTTTTCTCCTACCCAGCCGTCCGCGATCATGCTGTCAACGAAACGCCGGCTGACGGCGCGCAGTGTCATTCGAGGGGGTGGTGGTGATGACGCCGACGTGCCCCTCTCTACGACGGCCCTTACTCGTTTTCCGGCTGCTCTTCGTGGTTTGGGCAGTCTCTCTCCAGGTGTTCTCTCTCCTGTAGCGCGTAATGACTTCTACCCAACTAAGAGTTGTTTTCTTTCAACTCGACTGTTGATGTGTCGTCCGCAAAAGAGATACAGTTAACATCTTTGTCAAAAACATTATTGGTGTTGACAAGCAGAATGTTACAAATGGTATACAAAGAACATTAGATATAATGAGTAAATATCTCAGAGTTGACTGTTGATGTTGATAAACAAGTAGAATGTTACAAATGGTATACAGAGAACATTAGATATAATGAGTAAATATCTCAGAGTTGACTGTTGATGTTGATAAACAAGTAGAATGTTACGAATGGTATACAGAGAACATTAGATATAATGAGTAAATATCTCAGAGTGGACTGTTGATGTTGATAAACAAGTAGAATGTTACCAAAAGTATACAGAGAACATTAGATATAATGAGTAAATATCTCAGAGGAGATGATTCCTGGGTGAAGCAAAGAATGAAAGACATACAACGCATGCACGACCGTGTTAAAAAGCATGAGTCCTGTTCGTTCATATAAAAATGCATTAAGTTTAGCAATGTATGGCAATATTAATATTGCTGCACAAATGGACAGTGCATACATAAGGAACATACAGCTGCATAACATAAAATTACGCAGAATAGATATGTCCTAAATATCATAATAAAGTGCATATGGTTTTGTGGCTCATTGGAGCTGGCTTTGAGAGGTCATGATGAATCTGGTACATCACAAACCCTGGTATCTTTTGAGGCCTAATAAATTTCAGCGCTGATTTCGATAGTGTCCTAAAGGGTCATCTGGAAAAAACAACTGTTTTTAAGGGCACTTCAAAATCTATACAAAACCAAATTCTTCAGTGTGTTAGTTATACCAAGAGGAAATAATGAGGGAGATTAAGGATGCAGAATTCCTTGCTGTTGTAGCAGATGAAACCACTGATCTCTCCTCAGTGTATCAGATGGTTATTATCTACAGATATCTTGCAAATGACAGGCCTGTAGAACGATTTTGGAGTTTTGTTCGACCTGCTGGTCATGATGCAGACTCTCTTGCCGCAGTCATTAAATTTGAACTTGATCTGCAACTGTCTGGGTACCGAATAAACTCATAGCACAGACCTATGATGGTGCATCCATCATGGAAGGTAGGAAACATGGTGTTCAGGCAATTGTGAAAGAGAAGTATCCTTGTGCCTCTTATATACACTGCCATGCACATAAACTTATTTTAATAATGCTTAATGCAGCCTCAGTAAACACCATTGTGATGATATTTTTTGCCAATTTACAAGGAATATGCACATTTTTGTCAAATTCTCCTCAAAGAACAGCTGTGCTTGATGAAGTTGTGAAGAGACGATTGCCACGTTGTGTTCCGACACGCTGGAATTTTCATTCACGGACCGTCAATACCATTTTCGAACACAGGGAGAATTTAATTAAATGCATGGAAGTCATTCAGAAGAGAGCTCTGTTAAACAACAACACCACACCTGTTCAGGCTTCTGGGTTTATGGCCACTTCGAAAGATGATAATTTTGTATTCTGGCTGTCTTTCTTCCACAAGATCATGCCCCATGTGGACATTTTGTACAGTCAGCTACAGAAAGGAGACTGCAATGCAATATTTGCCCTTGCCCAGGTAAACGCATTTGAAAGGGAAGTGCAAAACGTAAGATATACATTGGATATTGAGGAAAATGAAGAAACGGCAATTAAGAGAAGAATAGGAGATCATGATGTGAAAAGAAGAGAAGCTTTTGAAGTCTGTGACAGAGTTAGCTTCACGAGGCATCTGGTAGCCTCAACTTTGTTTCATCAAGAAAATTTCTTCGACTATGATAAGACATTTCCAGAGGATTCCCTTAGAGAAACAACAAGGTTCTATCCTTTTATCATTGGAACAAAAATTCGTACAGAACTGACTGTAATTTACGGTCGAGAAGAATTTCGTGGATTGTCCGGCGCTTTGTGCTTGATGGACTTCATTAAGAAAAACAATTTATGTGCTACATTCAGTGAATGTGTCAAACTCCTGCGAGTTCTGTTAACTATGCCAATGTCTACCACTGAAGCAGAACACTGTTTCTGAAATTGAAAAAGAATAAAAACTTTCCTTAGGAACACAATGTCACAGGACAGATTGTCAGCATTAGCGATGCCTTCAATTGAGAGGGAGTTTGTTATGAAGATCAGTGACTTCAACGCAAAAGTTATCGACAGAGTCGCCAGGTCTAAGGAGAGGAGAGCAGAGTTTCTGCATAAATAGGTGAGTGACTACTACTCTGTATTTTATTTTTTATTTGTGCACCACCAATAATTTAATCCACCAGCCGCCACTGGCTGGTTCACTCTGATGCGTTAAGTTTTGTAGAAATATTAACAAGTTCTATTATAAGGCTAGAGCAGTAGCATCCAAACCTCTAACCAACTAACAATGATCTGACTAACTAACCCCTTGTTACTGGCCGTAATCGTTTAAATAGAACTGGCTTTCAAAATGTCTGCTATCATACGAGTCAGCGGTTCCTAACATAGGGTTTACATCCTATGGTACAATATTGTGCAAACCAAGAATAACTTTTCTTAAATTGTCTGTCCAATTAACAGGAAACATGAGCTGGCAGGTCAATATCACTGTAGCTTACCACGAAATGAAATGTGAACCTCGAATAATTAAAATAGTTCCCAAATCTTAGGTACAAGTCCACAGTATGGCAATGTTGCATTGTAACTAGGTCTTTGAGAGCTACATATCATTGCATTCCCCAGCCAAATGTTGTTCTGTTCACGTTTTACACAACGTGACTGAAATACATGTCATTTATTTTAAAATATACATTCCTATCAACCAGTAAGTTCATAATTGTGACATACTTTCAAAATACATATTCAGGAGATGGTTTGATGTCACAAACTGAGTAGGTAGTAAACGAAAAGCTATCATGAATAAGCATCATAGAAATTTAGATAGAATCTGTAAATTACAGAATACTACGGTGAGAGCAATAGGAATCTCAACTAAAAGCGTTAGATACTTTCTCTTATAGCTGAATGGACAATAGAAATAGAAATATGTGTGCTGTAACTTGCTAAAACTGAGTACATCATTATTACCTTCATATCGTTCACAAACCACTCGATCCTTGTATGTATGGAATGTAGCTGAGGTACAGTGCAATTTGCAGAAACAATATCACCCAAGCTATACAGTCCTCGTAATCCTGATATTCTTGGTTTGACAGCAAATTCAGCATGCTGGGCCTCTTTACCTAAGAAAGAGCATGCAAACAACTCTGTTAGACATTCAATCATGGCGTTCATATAGAGATGGATTGCTAAATATCCGTTATCTACATAGTTACAATTCAATTTTTGTAAGCGTATCTTCAAATTTTTCTGTATTAACTAAATGCATGTATTAGCACTGCACACAAACCTACTATTTAAGCCATTTTCACAAGTTATGTTGTTCTTTAGCATTGGAGATTAAAAGCTAGAAGGCACAGCTGATAGGAAGGCACATACTCTAGCTACCAAGCAACTATACATGTGTTCTGGAACATAAAAATCACATTTCTAAGGAATTATTATTACACTTTGGCTTTGTAACACTTTTGATTTGACCTCTTTCTTTTAATGTGGATGGAATTGCAGTAAATGGTTGTCACCTCTCTCTTACATAAAAGCCCTTTAACGATAAGCCCACGTATTCGATGTAATGGATCTATGTCCTTCTAGCAAATCGAAGATGTCAGTTTCAGTCTAGTGATGTATGCGTTTCTTTTGAGATTACCTCAATACTTAAAATACTGCATTTGAGTAAAAATTAACTTTTTGGATCCCAAAGTCATTTCACCACTCGTCTCAGTATCCTTAGAGATATTCCAAAATTCCGCTTCAAATTTGTTAACACTTTTCTGTGATCATAAACCATTAACCAAGTGCAGCATAAATTATGTAATTTGGCTCTGATAACAGTTCTTAACATTTTAAAATTTAATAATTTAAAACACAATTCTCGACACTATAATTAGTCCCTTTTGCCGTTAACCTCTACCTGAGGTTCTAGCTGCTGCTGCTTGCTTTATCCCCGGTTTTGCTGATTACCAAGCTTCCAGGATCTCCGCACTCCGCTGATACTGCCGTGTGATTAGTGCACACGAAGCGGATATGCTCAAAGGAATTGGAAAAAAACTAACGCTGTAGTAGCACAGGGAGCAGTTAGCGTTAACATGCAAATTACACACTCTGAATTTTAAGATATATTCAAAGCAATGGTTCATTGTGAATAATTACAGTGTAGCTGAAACACTAACACCGTCAGTGATGCGTACACTTTCTGATTGTTGAATGGAAATGACAAATGACTGTCCTGATGTTGCGAGAGAAATAACTTCGGTGGTCATTAATAGTATACTTATTGCATTAGCAAGCGCGAAGCCGTTTTTGGAGAGGAGCGCTTCTGTTACTCCACAAGGCCAACAAGGAGTAGCAGGTCGAAATGACATTTCATTTGAAGTGTGGTTTATAAAACGGAGCTGAAGTAAAGAGTTAGGCATATTGCAAAGTACACGTACATCAACTACCTTAAACGACTGCTGCAGCAGGCAGTTATTTTGGAACGATAAATGGCAATTTTCAAATGACTATCGTCACCACTTACAGTCTCCAGCTCACGCCCATTGGTTTCGGAAACAATAGAGAGTTAACTTAGATTCTGGTAGATCAGATTAGAGTATTGAACCTGGCCTTATAGAACCTGAGTTTAAATGTAGACACTATTTGAAGTTTTAAAGAGACTTTCTAGAAAACTTCGTGGAAGATATTCCAATTCGACCAGTACTTTAGTTTTGATCCCGGCAGAATGAGGACTTCGATAAAATCCAGGTACTCTTTGGCCCTAGACAACATGATTACTCGATATAGCCCTTTGGAGTCATTTTTGTGGGGATATAAGAAACAGTCATAAAAAATGTAAGGAACTGTAGAAATAATTCGTAAGAAGTATTAAATACTGAGATGTGTATTTAACATGAATAGCGGTAAAATGAAGAGTACTAATGTTTTCAAGAAATAATCTTACGCTACGACGGTGCACATGTATTAGATTCTGTTGCACTTAGCAAGTTGTGTAATTTAACTAAGTATATAATTGGTGATAATATAGTTTGTGATTCTTTGGCCGAATTAATTGTTATCTAATATGTGTACTGAAGCTATTGTTACATCTGTTCCATTCCAAACATATTCAAAGGCTGTCTAACACCATAATTCTATCTGCGTGTTTAAGTTGATTAGACATTCACTACCCACCAGGTACCAGTATAATTTTGGTAATCCTAATAAAATTGATTTTAGATTCTTTTTATTTACTTGAGCCATCATTAAGATAAAAGCGTCACATGATATAATACCTAAGATCTAAACAAAACAAATAAATAATGCCTAAATTAGTTCCTTAGAGAAGCTGCATACCAAATTTGCATTGTGAATGTCTCCACAAATAGCTCTGGTACAAGGTTAATGCGACAGTATATTTAATAAGGAAATAGGAAATTGTAAATTGTAAGGAATATTAGAAAGAATTTAGGATGATTATGCAGTAAAAACTTTATAAACCTTCTCCGGATAACACTTATTACTGATTCTCTCTCTCCACATCTGCTTCAAACTATGTGAGGCCCAAATATAACTTATAATGTCGCCAAAAAGTTGACATCTAGAGTTTTCAAATAGCAAAGTAAAGAGCCAGTCACTTATTCTTTTGTGATGCTTCCAATCCCGCCCTCACACCCTGCAGCGGAAAGTTGGTCTCCTGACACTGAAGTTCTCTAAACACTCTCTGCGTGGTACTTTCACCAACAATAAAACCTTTCTCTTCTCTTTAAAATGAACATCTTTGTAAAACAATATCAGCTAGTTTCGCTTTTTGTACTAAGTAACTGATTATCCTCACTGATCAAGCGATGTGTGTGTCTACTGTTTAACGCCCGCTTTTACTACATGTGACACTAATGATACATGAGATGAAGATGGAGCACCGGTGAAGTGAGAAAGTGGGCAAACCCGAAAATCCCGGAGAAAACAGGATCCAGCGCCGTCTTGTCCACGACAAATCTCACTTGGCGATTGCATGGGATCGAACCCGGGCCGCCTTGGTTAAAACCGAGTGATCTAACCACTCAGCCATGACGCAGCCATCAGATCGAGCGGCTAGTTTCTGGTGTTAAATGGTGTATGAGGCCGCGAGGTACAACCCCTACTGGTATAGACTCATCTACTGGTGGTAACTATACAACCCTTTTATAACATTCACCTGGCGGAGCGGGGTGAACCCTGACACCTCCAAACCATTCATGTTAATTTCAGCAAAGTTAACATTTAGTAATTGATAACTCTTTCTTTGAATGTTGCTCGTGAACCTTTGCAATTACGTTTATACTCTTACACTCGTCTGCCACTCCAAGAAGATGCTTCAAAGTAAAATCTGCGCAATATAATATGTAGAGCCGATCAGCAAAATCAGCCAGGTCAACATGCCAAATATTTAAACTTGGCCTTCAGTACTAAAATATGGCATTTTACAAAAAAGTGCTTTATGCAAATCTACACAAGCTGTACGCACAAAAAGCCCACAGTCCTAGGCATATACTATTAGAAACTAAATTCATTTAATGCTGAGGTTTATTTGAACAGTGGACTTACTGTCTACCCTAAGAGTTCCCTGTCCTGCTACTGTATGGAATATCGGAGCCTCGGCCGAGACCTCACAAACATACATTCCTGAACTAGCTATCTCAAGATTACGTAGAAGAACCCTCTGCTCATCTGATGCATCCAGCTGAAAAGGTATTTGAAAACAGTTTTTAAATGTGAATTTTAATGCCTCTTATCACATAAAAAGAAATACAACATAAACGTACGAGGGTGCTCTGAAAGGATTCCAACCTAATAAAGAAAAAAGACAATTTTAAGAATTTTTTTAATTCTTATTTTTCAACTTATTACCCTTGTCACTCTACACACTTCTCCCAGCGATGCTCCCATCTCTGTAACCCCTCCAAATAGTATTAGGCGTTTCTCATCAGAGTCTCCTTGTAACTCTACACGCTTATCCCAGTGATGCTCCCATCTCTGTAACCCGTCCAAATAGTACTAGGCGTTTCTCATCAGAGTCTCCTTGTAACTCTACACGCTTATTCCAGTGATGCTCCCATCTCTGTAACCCGTCCAAATAGTACTAGGCGTTTCTCATCAGAGTCTCCTTGTAACTCTACACGCTTATTCCAGTGACGCTCCCATCTCTGTAACCCGTCCAAATAGTACTAGGCGTTTCTCATCAGAGTCTCCTTGTAACTCTACACGCTTATTCCAGTGATGCTCCCATCTCTGTAACCCGTCCAAATAGTACTAGGCGTTTCTCATCAGAGTCTCCTTGTAACTCTACACGCTTATTCCAGTGAAGCTCCCATCTCTGTAACCCGTCCAAATAGTACTCGACGTTTTTCAACATATTACCCTTGTAACTCTACTTGCTTCTCCCAGCGATGTTCCCATCTCTGTAACCCGTCCAAATAGTACTAGGCGTTTTTCAACATATTACCCTTGTAACTCTACATGCTTCTCACAGTGATGCTCCCATCTCTGTAACCCGTCCAAATAGTACTAGGCGCTTTTCAACATATTACCCTTGTAACTCTACACACTTCTCCCAGCGATGTTCCCATCTCTATAACCCGTCCAAATAGTACTAGGCGCTTTTCAACATATTACCCTTGTAACTCTACACACTTCTCCCAGCGATGTTCCCATCTCTATAACCCGTCCAAATAGTACTCGGCGTTTTTCAACATAGTCTCCTTGTAACTCTACACACTTCTCCCAGCGATGCTCCCATCTCTGTAATTCTTCCAAATAGTACTAGGCGCTTTTCAACATATTACCCTTGTAACTCTACACACTTCTCCCAGCGATGTTCCCATCTCTGTAACCCGTCCAAATAGTACTCGGCGTTTTTCAACATAGTCTCCTTGTAACTCTACACACTTCTCCCAGCGATGTTCCATCTCTGTAATCCGTCCGAATAGTACTCGGCGTTTTTCAACATAGTCTCCTTGTAACTCTACACACCTCTCCCAGCGATGTTCCATCGCTGTAATCCGTCCAAATAGTACTCGGCGTTTTTCAACATAGTCTCCTTGTAATTCTACACACTTCTCCCAGCGATGTTCTCATCTCTGTAACCCGTCCAAATAGTAATCGGCGTTTTTCAACATAGTCTCCTTGTAACTCTACACACTTCTCCCAGCGATGTTCCATCTCTGTAATCCGTCCAAATAGTACTCGGCGTTTTTCAACATAGTCTCCTTGTAACTCTACACACTTCTCACAGCGATGTTCCCATCTCTATAATTCTTCCAAATTGTACTCGGCGTTTTTCAACATAGTCTCCTTGTAACACTACACACAACATAGCACCCTTGTAACTCTACATACTTCTCTTAGCGAAGCTGCCATTTTTATAACCAGTCCAAATAGTACTCGGCGTCTTTCAGCATAGTCTCCTTGTAACTCTACACACTTCTCCCAGCGATGCTCTCATCTCTGTCACCCGTCCAAATAGTACTCGGCGCTTTTCAACATAGCACCCTTGTAACTCTACATACTTCTCTCAGCGAAACTCCCAAATTTGTAACACGTGTAAATAGTACTCGGTGCTTTAACATAGTCTCCTTGTAACTCAACACACTTCTCTCAGCGAAGCTCCCATTTTTGTAACCCGTCCAAATAGTACTCGGCGTTTTTCAACATAGTACCTTTGTAACTCTACATACTTCTCTCAGCAAAGCTCCCATTTTTGTAACACGTTCAAATAGTACTCGGCGTTTTTCAACATAGTCTCCTTGTAACTCTACACACTTCTCTCAGCGAAACTCCCGTATTTGTAACCCGTTCAAATAGAACTCGGCGTTTTTCAACATAGTACCTTTGTAACTCTACATACTTCTCTCAGCAAAGCTCCCATTTTTGTAACACGTTCAAATAGTACTCGGCGTGTTTCAACATAGTCTCCTTGTAACTCTACACACTTCTCTCAGCGAAGCTCCCATTTTTGTAACCCGTCCAAATAGTACTCGGCGTTTTTCAACATAGTACCTTTGTAACTCTACATACTTCTCTCAGCAAAGCTCCCATTTTTGTAACACGTTCAAATAGTACTCGGCGTTTTTCAACATAGTCTCCTTGTAACTCTACACACTTCTCTCAGCGAAACTCCCGTATTTGTAACCCGTTCAAATAGAACTCGGCGTTTTTCAACCTAGTACCTTTGTAACTCTACATACTGCTCTCAGCAAAGCTCCCATTTTTGTAACACGTTCAAATAGTACTCGGCGCTTTTCAACATAGTCTCCTTGTAACTCTACAGACTTCTCTCAGCGAAACTCCCGTATTTGTAACCCGTCCAAATAGTACTCGGCGTTTTTCAACATAGTACCTTTGAAACTCTACATACTTCTCTCAGCAAAGCTCCCATTTTTGTAACCCGTTCAAATAGAACTCGGCGTTTTTCAACATACTCTCCTTGTAGCTCTACCTACTGCTCTCAGCGATGTTCCGACTCTGTAATCATTCCAAAGGGAACTCGGCGTTTTTCAACATAGTCTCCTTGTAACTCTACACACTTCTCTCAGCGAAACTCCCGTATTTGTAACCCGTCCAAATAGTACTCGGCGTTTTTCAACATAGTACCTTTGTAACTCTACATACTTCTCTCAGCAAAGCTCCCATTTTTGTAACCCGTTCAAATAGAACTTGGCGTTTTTCAACATAGTCTCCTTGTAGCTCTACCTACTGCTCTCAGCGATGTTCCCATCTCTGTAATCCGTCCAAATTGTACTCGGCGTCTATCAACATAGTTGCCTTGTAACTCTACACATTTCTCCCAGCGATGCTCTCATCTCTGTAACCCGTCCAAGTAGTACTCGGCGTCTTTCAACATAGAACCCTTGTAACTCTACATACTTCTCTCAGCGAAGCTCCCATCTCTGTAACCCGTCCAAATAGTACTCGGCGTTTTTCAACATAGTCTCCTTGCAACTCTACACACTTCTCCCAGCGATTTTCCCATTTCTGTAACCCGTCCAGATAGTACTCGACGTTTTTCAACATAGTCTCCTTGTAACTCTACACACTTCTCCCAGCGATGCTCACATCTCTGTAACCCGTCCAGATAGTACTCGGCGTTTTAACATAGTCTCTTTGTAAATCTACACATTTCTCCCAGTGATGCTCCCATCCCTGTAGCACTTCCAAATAGTACTCGGCGTTTTAACATAGTCTCCTTGTAACTGTACACACTTCCTTCAGCGATGCTCCCATCTCTGTAATTCGTCCAAATAGTACTCGGCGTTTTAACTTAGTCTCCTTGTAACTCTGCACGCTTCTCCCAGCGACGTTCCCATCTCAGTAACCCGTCTAAATAGTACTCGGCGTTTTAACTTAGTCTCCTTGTAACTCTGCACACTTTTCCCAGCGAAGCTCTCATCTCTGTAACTCTACGAAATAATACTCGGCGTTTTAACATAGTCTCCTTGTAACCCTACACACTTCCTTCAGCGATGCTCCCATCTCTGTAACACTGCACACTTCTCCCAGCGACGTTCCCATCTCAGTAAACCGTCCAAATTGTACTCGGCGTTTTTCAACATAGTCTCCTTGTAGCTCTGCTCACTTCTCCCAGCGACGTTCCCATTTCAGTAAACCGTCCAAATTGTACTCGGCGTTTTTCAGCATAGTCTCCTTGTAACTCTGCACACTTCCCCCAGTGACGTTCCCATCTCAGCAACCCATCTAAATTGTACTCATCGTTTTTCAACATAGTCTCCATGTAACTCTACATACTTCTCCCAGCGATGCTCCTATCTCTGTAACACGTCCCAATAGTACTCGCCGTATTTTTACATAGTGACCCTGGAACTCAACACACTTCTCTCAGCGATGATCCCATTTCTGCAACCCGTCCAAATTGTACTCGGCGTTTTAACATAGTCTCCTTGTAACTCTACACACTTCCTTCAGCGATGCTGCCATCTCTGTAACTCTACCAAATATTACTCGGCGTTGTAACATAGTCTCCTTGTAACTGTACACACTTCCTCAAGCGATGCTCCCATCTCTTTAATTCGTCCAAATAGTACTCGGCGTTTAAACATAGTCTCCTTTTAACTCTACACACTTCCTTCAGCGATGTTCCCATCTCTGTAATTCGTCCAAATAGTACTCGGCGCTTTAACATAGTCTGCTTTTAACTCTACACACTTCGTTCAGCGATGTTCCCATCTCTGTAATTCGACCAAACAGTACTCGGCGCTTTAACATAGTCTCCTTGTAACTGTACACACTTCTTTCAGCGATGCTTCCATCTCTGTAATTCGTCCAAATAGTACTCGGCGTTTTAACATAGTCTCCTTGTAACTGTACACACTTCCTTCAGCGATGCTCCCATCTCTTTAATTCGTCCAAATAGTACTCGGCGTTTTAACATAGTCTCCTTTTAACTCAACACACTTCCTTCAGCGATGTTCCCATCTCTGTAATTCGTCCATATAGTACTCGGCGCTTTAACATAGTCTCCTTTTAACTCTACACACTTCTTTCAGCGATGTTCCCATCTCTGTAATTCGTCCAAATAGTACTCGGCGTTTTAACATAGTCTCCTTTTAGCTCTACACACTTCCTTCAGCGATGCTTCCATCTCTGTAATTCGTCCAAATAGTACTCGGCGCTTTAACATAGTCTCCTTGTAACTGTACACACTTCCTTCAGCGATGCTCCCATCTCTGTAATTCGTCCAAATAGTACCTTGAGCTTTAACATAGTCTCCTTGTAACTGTACACACTTCCTTCAGCGATGCTCCCATCTCTGTAATTCGTCCAAATAGTGCTCGGCGCTTTAACATAGTCTCCTTGTAACTCTACACACTTCTCCCAGCGATGCTCCCATCTCTGTAGCCCGTCCAAATAGTACTCGGCGTTTTTCAGCATGGTCTCCTTGTAATTCTACACACTTCTCCCAGCGATGTTCCATCTCTGTAATCCGTCCAAATAGTACTCGGCGTTTTAACATAGTCTCCTTTTAACACTACACACTTCTTTCAGCGATGTTCCCATCTCTGTAATTCGTCCAAATAGTACTCGGCGTTTTAACATAGTCTCCTTTTAGCTCTACACACTTCCTTCAGCGATGCTTCCATCTCTGTAATTCGTCCAAATAGTACTCGGCGCTTTAACATAGTCTCCTTGTAACTGTACACACTTCCTTCAGCGATGCTCCCATCTCTGTAATTCTTCCAAATAGTACCTTGAGCTTTAACATAGTCTCCTTGTAACTGTACACACTTCCTTCAGCGATGCTCCCATCTCTGTAATTCGTCCAAATAGTGCTCGGCGCTTTAACATAGTCTCCTTGTAACTCTACACACTTCTCCCAGCGATGCTCCCATCTCTGTAGCCCGTCCAAATAGTACTCTGCGTTTTTCAAATTGGTCTCCTTGTAACTCTACACACTTCTCCCAGCGATGTTCCATCTCTGTAATCCGTCCAAATAGTACTCGGCGTTTTAACATAGTCTCCTTTTAACACTACACACTTCTTTCAGCGACGTTCCCATCTCTGTAATTCGTCCAAATAGTATTCGGCTTTTTAACATAGTCTCCTTTTAACTCTACACACTTCCTTCAGCGATGTTCCCATCTCTGTAATTCGTCCAAACAGTACTCGGCGCTTTAACATAGTCTCCTTTTAACTCTACACACTTCTTTCAGCGATGTTCCCATCTCTGTATTTCGTCCAAATAGTACTCGGCGTTTTAACATAGTCTCCTTTTAACTCTACACACTTCCTTCAGCGATGCTTCCATCTCTGTAATTCGTCCAAATAGTACTCGGCGCTTTAACATAGTCTCCTTGTAACTGTACACACTTCCTTCAGCGATGCTCCCATCTCTGTAATTCGTCCAAATAGTACTCGGCGCTTTAACATATTCTCCTTGTAACTCTACACACTTCCTTCAGCGATGATCCCATCTCTGTAATTCGTCCAAATAGGACTCGGCGTTTTAACATAGTCTCCTTGTAACTCTACACACTTCCTTCAGCGATGTTCCCATCTCAGTAATTCGTCCAAATATTACTCGGCGCTTTAACATAGTCTCCTTGTAACTGTACACACTTCCTTCAGCGAATGCTCCCATCTCTGTAATTCGTCCAAATAGTACTCGGCGTTTTAACTTAGTCTACCTGTAACTCTACACACTTCTCCCAGCGATGCTCCCATCTCTGTAACCCGTCCAAGTAGTACTTGGCGTTTCAACATAGTCTCCTTGTAGCTGTACACACTTCCTTCAGCGATGCTCCCATCTCTGTACTTTGTACAAATAGTACTCGGCGTTTTAACTTAGTCTCCTTGTAACTCTACACACTTCCTTCAGCGATGCTCCCATCTCTGTAATTCGTCCAAATAGTACTTGGCGTTTCAACATAGTCTCCTTGTAACTGTACACACTTCCTTCAGCGATGCTCCCATATCTGTAATTCGTCCAAATAGTACTCGGCGTTATAACTTAGTCTCCTTGTAACTCTACACACTTCTCCCAGCGATGCTCCCATTTCTATAACTCTACCAAATAGTACTCGGCGTTTTAACATACTCTCCTTTTAACTCTACACACTTCCTTCAGCGATGTTCCCATCTCTGTAATTCGTCCAAATAGTACTCGGCGTTTTAACATAGTCTCCTTTTAACTCTACACACTTCCTTCAGCGATCTTCCCATCGCTGTAATTCGTCCAAATAGTACTCTGCGCTTTAACATAGTCTCCTTTTAACTCTACACACTTCCTTCAGCGATGTTCCCATCTCTGTAATTCGTCCAAACAGTACTCGGCGCTTTAACATAGTCTCCTTTTAACTCTACACACTTATTTCAGCGATGTTCCCATCTCTGTATTTCGTCCAAATAGTACTCGGCGTTTTAACATAGTCTCCTTTTAACTCTACACACTTCCTTCAGCGATGCTTCCATCTCTGTAATTCGTCCAAATAGTACTCGGCGCTTTAACATAGTCTCCTTGTAACTGTACACACTTCCTTCAGCGATGCTCCCATCTCTGTAATTCGTCCAAATAGTACCTTGAGCTTTACCATAGTCTCCTTGTAACTGTACACACTTCCTTCAGCGATGCTCCCATCTCTGTAATTCGTCCAAATAGTGCTCGGCGCTTTAACATAGTCTCCTTGTAACTCTACACACTTCCTTTAGCGATGTTCCCATCTCTGTAATTCGTCCAAATATTACTCGGAGCTTTAACATAGTCTCCTTGTAACTGTACACACTTCCTTCAGCGATGCTCCCATCTCTGTAATTCGACCAAATAGTACTCGGCGTTTTAACTTAGTCTACCTGTAACTCTACACACTTCTCCCAGCGATGCTCCCATCTCTGGAACCCGTCCAAATAGTACTTGGCGTTTCAACATAGTCTCCTTGTACCTGTACACACTTCCTTCAGCGATGCCCCCATCTCTGTAATTTGTCCAAATAGTACTCGGCGTTTTAACTTAGTCTCCTTGTAACTCTACACACTTCCTTCAGCGATGCTCCCATCTCTGTAATTTGTCCAAATAGTACTTGGCGTTTCAACATAGTCTCCTTGTAACCGTACACACTTCCTTCAGCGATGCTCCCATATCTGTAATTCGTCCAAATAGTACTCGGCGTTTTAACTTAGTCTCCTTGTAACTCTACACACTTCTCCCAGCGATGCTCCCATTTCTATAACTTTACCAAATAGTACTCGGCGTTTTATCATAGTCTCCTTTTAACTCTACACACTTCCTTCAGCGATGCTTCCAACTCTGTAATTCGTCCAAATAGTACTCGGTGCTTTAACATAGTCTCCTTTTAACTCTACACACTTCCTTCAGCGATGTTCCCATCTCTGTAATTCGTCCAAACAGTACTCGGCGTTTTAACTTAGTCTCCTTGTAACTCTACACACTTCTCCCAGCGATGCTCCCATCTCTGTAACTCTACCAAATAGTACTCGGATTTTTAACATAGTCTCCCTGTAGCTCTACACACTTCTCCCAGCGATGCTCCCATCTCTGTAACTCTACCAAATAGTACTCGGCGCTTTAACATAGTCTCCTTGTAACTCTGCACACTTCCTTCAGCGATGCTCCCATCTCTGTAATTCGTCCAAATAGTACTCGGCGTTTTAACATAGTCTCCTTGTAACTCTATACATTTCTCCCAGCAATGCTCCCATCCCTGTAACACTTCCAAATAGTACTCGGCGCTTTAATATAGTCTCCTTGTAACTCTACACACTTCCTTCAGCGATGCTCCCATCTCTGTAACCCGTCCAAATATTACTCGGCGCTTTAACATAGTCTCCTTGTCACTGTACACACTTCCTTCAGCGATGCTCCCATCTCTGTAATTCGTCCAAATAGTACTCGGCGTTTTAACATAGTCTCCTTGTAACTCTATACATTTCTTCCAGCAATGTTCCCATCCCTGTAACACTTCCAAATAGTACTCGGCGCTTTAATATAGTCTCCTTTTAACTCTACACACTTCCTTCAGCGATGTTCCCATCTCAGTAATTCGTCCAAATATTACTCGGCGCTTTAACATAGTCTCCTTGTAACTGTACACACTTCCTTCAGCGAATACTCCCACCTCTGTAATTCGTCCAAATAGTACTCGGCGTTTTAACTTAGTCTACCTGTAACTCTACACACTTCTCCCAGCATTGCTCCCATCTCTGTAACCCGTCCAAATAGTACTTGGCGTTTCAACATAGTCTCCTTGTAGCTGTACACACTTCCTTCAGCGATGCTCCCATCTCTGTACTTTGTACAAATAGTACTCGGCGTTTTAACTTAGTCTCCTTGTAACTCTACACACTTCCTTCAGCGATGCTCCCATCTCTGTAATTCGTCCAAATAGTACTTGGCGTTTCAACATAGTCTCCTTGTAACTGTACACACTTCCTTCAGCGATGCTCCCATATCTGTAATTCGTCCAAATAGTACTCGGCGTTATAACTTAGTCTCCTTGTAACTCTACACACTTCTCCCAGCGATGCTCCCATTTCTATAACTCTACCAAATAGTACTCGGCGTTTTAACATACTCTCCTTTTAACTCTACACACTTCCTTCAGCGATGTTCCCATCTCTGTAATTCGTCCAAATAGTACTCGGTGTTTAACATAGTCTCCTTTTAACTCTACACACTTCCTTCAGCGATGTTCCCATCTCTGTAATTCGTCCAAATAGTACTCTGCGCTTTAACATAGTCTCCTTTTAACTCTACACACTTCCTTCAGCGATGTTCCCATCTCTGTAATTCGTCCAAACAGTACTCGGCGCTTTAACATAGTCTCCTTTTAACTCTACACACTTCTTTCAGCGATGTTCCCATCTCTGTATTTCGTCCAAATAGTACTCGGCGTTTTAACATAGTCTCCTTTTAACTCTACACACTTCCTTCAGCGATGCTTCCATCTCTGTAATTCGTCCAAATAGTACTCGGCGCTTTAACATAGTCTCCTTGTAACTGTACACACTTCCTTCAGCGATGCTCCCATCTCTGTAATTCGTCCAAATAGTACCTTGAGCTTTACCATAGTCTCCTTGTAACTGTACACACTTCCTTCAGCGATGCTCCCATCTCTGTAATTCGTCCAAATAGTGCTCGGCGCTTTAACATAGTCTCCTTGTAACTCTACACACTTCCTTTAGCGATGTTCCCATCTCTGTAATTCGACCAAATATTACTCGGAGCTTTAACATAGTCTCCTTGTAACTGTACACACTTCCTTCAGCGATGCTCCCATCTCTGTAATTTGTCCAAATAGTACTCGGCGTTTTAACTTAGTCTACCTGTAACTCTACACACTTCTCCCAGCGATGCTCCCATCTCTGGAACCCGTCCAAATAGTACTTGGCGTTTCAACATAGTCTCCTTGTACCTGTACACACTTCCTTCAGCGATGCCCCCATCTCTGTAATTTGTCCAAATAGTACTCGGCGTTTTAACTTAGTCTCCTTGTAACTCTACACACTTCCTTCAGCGATGCTCCCATCTCTGTAATTTGTCCAAATAGTACTTGGCGTTTCAACATAGTCTCCTTGTAACCGTACACACTTCCTTCAGCGATGCTCCCATATCTGTAATTCGTCCAAATAGTACTCGGCGTTTTAACTTAGTCTCCTTGTAACTCTACACACTTCTCCCAGCGATGCTCCCATTTCTATAACTTTACCAAATAGTACTCGGCGTTTTATCATAGTCTCCTTTTAACTCTACACACTTCCTTCAGCGATGCTTCCAACTCTGTAATTCGTCCAAATAGTACTCGGTGCTTTAACATAGTCTCCTTTTAACTCTACACACTTCCTTCAGCGATGTTCCCATTTATGTAATTCGTCCAAACAGTACTCGGCGTTTTAACTTAGTCTCCTTGTAACTCTACACACTTCTCCCAGCGATGCTCCCATCTCTGTAACTCTACCAAATAGTACTCGGCGTTTTAACATAGTCTCCCTGTAGCTCTACACACTTCTCCCAGCGATGCTCCCATCTCTGTAACTCTACCAAATAGTACTCGGCGCTTTAACATAGTCTCCTTGTAACTCTGCACACTTCCTTCAGCGATGCTCCCATCTCTGTAATTCGTCCAAATAGTACTCGGCGTTTTAACATAGTCTCCTTGTAACTCTATACATTTCTCCCAGCAATGCTCCCATCCCTGTAACACTTCCAAATAGTACTCGGCGCTTTAATATAGTCTCCTTGTAACTCTACACACTTCCTTCAGCGATGCTCCCATCTCTGTAACCCGTCCAAATATTACTCGGCGCTTTAACATAGTCTCCTTGTCACTGTACACACTTCCTTCAGCGATGCTCCCATCTCTGTAATTCGTCCAAATAGTACTCGGCGTTTTAACATAGTCTCCTTGTAACTCTATACATTTCTTCCAGCAATGCTTCCATCCCTGTAACACTTCCAAATAGTACTCGGCGCTTTAATATAGTCTCCTTTTAACTCTACACACTTCCTTCAGCGATGTTCCCATCTCAGTAATTCGTCCAAATATTACTCGGCGCTTTAACATAGTCTCCTTGTAACTGTACACACTTCCTTCAGCGAATGCTCCCATCTCTGTAATTCGTCCAAATAGTACTCGGCGTTTTAACTTAGTCTACCTGTAACTCTACACACTTCTCCCAGCGATGCTCCCATCTCTGTAACCCGTCCAAATAGTACTTGGCGTTTCAACATAGTCTCCTTGTAGCTGTACACACTTCCTTCAGCGATGTTCCATCTCTGTAATCCGTCCGAATAGTACTCGGCGTTTTTCAACATAGTCTCCTTGTAACTCTACACACCTCTCCCAGCGATGTTCCATCGCTGTAATCCGTCCAAATAGTACTCGGCGTTTTTCAACATAGTCTCCTTGTAATTCTACACACTTCTCCCAGCGATGTTCTCATCTCTGTAACCCGTCCAAATAGTAATCGGCGTTTTTCAACATAGTCTCCTTGTAACTCTACACACTTCTCCCAGCGATGTTCCATCTCTGTAATCCGTCCAAATAGTACTCGGCGTTTTTCAACATAGTCTCCTTGTAACTCTACACACTTCTCACAGCGATGTTCCCATCTCTATAATTCTTCCAAATTGTACTCGGCGTTTTTCAACATAGTCTCCTTGTAACACTACACACAACATAGCACCCTTGTAACTCTACATACTTCTCTTAGCGAAGCTGCCATTTTTATAACCAGTCCAAATAGTACTCGGCGTCTTTCAGCATAGTCTCCTTGTAACTCTACACACTTCTCCCAGCGATGCTCTCATCTCTGTCACCCGTCCAAATAGTACTCGGCGCTTTTCAACATAGCACCCTTGTAACTCTACATACTTCTCTCAGCGAAACTCCCAAATTTGTAACACGTGTAAATAGTACTCGGTGCTTTAACATAGTCTCCTTGTAACTCAACACACTTCTCTCAACGAAGCTCCCATTTTTGTAACCCGTCCAAATAGTACTCGGCGTTTTTCAACATAGTACCTTTGTAACTCTACATACTTCTCTCAGCAAAGCTCCCATTTTTGTAACACGTTCAAATAGTACTCGGCGTTTTTCAACATAGTCTCCTTGTAACTCTACACACTTCTCTCAGCGAAACTCCCGTATTTGTAACCCGTTCAAATAGAACTCGGCGTTTTTCAACATAGTACCTTTGTAACTCTACATACTTCTCTCAGCAAAGCTCCCATTTTTGTAACACGTTCAAATAGTACTCGGCGTGTTTCAACATAGTCTCCTTGTAACTCTACACACTTCTCTCAGCGAAGCTCCCATTTTTGTAACCCGTCCAAATAGTACTCGGCGTTTTTCAACATAGTACCTTTGTAACTCTACATACTTTTCTCAGCAAAGCTCCCATTTTTGTAACACGTTCAAATAGTACTCGGCGTTTTTCAACATAGTCTCCTTGTAACTCTACACACTTCTCTCAGCGAAACTCCCGTATTTGTAACCCGTTCAAATAGAACTCGGCGTTTTTCAACCTAGTACCTTTGTAACTCTACATACTGCTCTCAGCAAAGCTCCCATTTTTGTAACACGTTCAAATAGTACTCGGCGTTTTTCAACATAGTCTCCTTGTAACTCTACAGACTTCTCTCAGCGAAACTCCCGTATTTGTAACCCGTCCAAATAGTACTCGGCGTTTTTCAACATAGTACCTTTGAAACTCTACATACTTCTCTCAGCAAAGCTCCCATTTTTGTAACCCGTTCAAATAGAACTCGGCGTTTTTCAACATACTCTCCTTGTAGCTCTACCTACTGCTCTCAGCGATGTTCCGACTCTGTAATCATATCAAAGGGAACTCGGCGTTTTTCAACATAGTCTCCTTGTAACTCTACACACTTCTCTCAGCGAAACTCCCGTATTTGTAACCCGTCCAAATAGTACTCGGCGTTTTTCAACATAGTACCTTTGTAACTCTACATACTTCTCTCAGCAAAGCTCCCATTTTTGTAACCCGTTCAAATAGAACTTGGCGTTTTTCAACATAGTCTCCTTGTAGCTCTACCTACTGCTCTCAGCGATGTTCCCATCTCTGTAATCCGTCCAAATTGTACTCGGCGTCTATCAACATAGTTGCCTTGTAACTCTACACATTTCTCCCAGCGATGCTCTCATCTCTGTAACCCGTCCAAGTAGTACTCGGCGTCTTTCAACATAGAACCCTTGTAACTCTACATACTTCTCTCAGCGAAGCTCCCATCTCTGTAACCCGTCCAAATAGTACTCGGCGTTTTTCAACATAGTCTCCTTGCAACTCTACACACTTCTCCCAGCGATTTTCCCATTTCTGTAACCCGTCCAGATAGTACTCGACGTTTTTCAACATAGTCTCCTTGTAACTCTACACACTTCTCCCAGCGATGCTCACATCTCTGTAACCCGTCCAGATAGTACTCGGCGTTTTAACATAGTCTCTTTGTAAATCTACACATTTCTCCCAGTGATGCTCCCATCCCTGTAGCACTTCCAAATAGTACTCGGCGTTTTAACATAGTCTCCTTGTAACTGTACACACTTCCTTCAGCGATGCTCCCATCTCTGTAATTCGTCCAAATAGTACTCGGCGTTTTAACTTAGTCTCCTTGTAACTCTGCACGCTTCTCCCAGCGACGTTCCCATCTCAGTAACCCGTCTAAATAGTACTCGGCGTTTTAACTTAGTCTCCTTGTAACTCTGCACACTTTTCCCAGCGAAGCTCTCATCTCTGTAACTCTACGAAATAATACTCGGCGTTTTAACATAGTCTCCTTGTAACCCTACACACTTCCTTCAGCGATGCTCCCATCTCTGTAACACTGCACACTTCTCCCAGCGACGTTCCCATCTCAGTAAACCGTCCAAATTGTACTCGGCGTTTTTCAACATAGTCTCCTTGTAGCTCTGCTCACTTCTCCCAGCGACGTTCCCATTTCAGTAAACCGTCCAAATTGTACTCGGCGTTTTTCAGCATAGTCTCCTTGTAACTCTGCACACTTCCCCCAGTGACGTTCCCATCTCAGCAACCCATCTAAATTGTACTCATCGTTTTTCAACATAGTCTCCATGTAACTCTACATACTTCTCCCAGCGATGCTCCTGTCTCTGTAACACGTCCCAATAGTACTCGCCGTATTTTTACATAGTGACCCTGGAACTCAACACACTTCTCTCAGCGATGATCCCATTTCTGCAACCCGTCCAAATTGTACTCGGCGTTTTAACATAGTCTCCTTGTAACTCTACACACTTCCTTCAGCGATGCTGCCATCTCTGTAACTCTACCAAATATTACTCGGCGTTGTAACATAGTCTCCTTGTAACTGTACACACTTCCTCAAGCGATGCTCCCATCTCTTTAATTCGTCCAAATAGTACTCGGCGTTTAAACATAGTCTCCTTTTAACTCTACACACTTCCTTCAGCGATGTTCCCATCTCTGTAATTCGTCCAAATAGTACTCGGCGCTTTAACATAGTCTGCTTTTAACTCTACACACTTCGTTCAGCGATGTTCCCATCTCTGTAATTCGACCAAACAGTACTCGGCGCTTTAACATAGTCTCCTTGTAACTGTACACACTTCTTTCAGCGATGCTTCCATCTCTGTAATTCGTCCAAATAGTACTCGGCGCTTTAACATAGTCTCCTTGTAACTGTACACACTTCCTTCAGCGATGCTCCCATCTCTTTAATTCGTCCAAATAGTACTCGGCGTTTTAACATAGTCTCCTTTTAACTCAACACACTTCCTTCAGCGATGTTCCCATCTCTGTAATTCGTCCATATAGTACTCGGCGCTTTAACATAGTCTCCTTTTAACTCTACACACTTCTTTCAGCGATGTTCCCATCTCTGTAATTCGTCCAAATAGTACTCGGCGTTTTAACATAGTCTCCTTTTAGCTCTACACACTTCCTTCAGCGATGCTTCCATCTCTGTAATTCGTCCAAATAGTACTCGGCGCTTTAACATAGTCTCCTTGTAACTGTACACACTTCCTTCAGCGATGCTCCCATCTCTGTAATTCGTCCAAATAGTACCTTGAGCTTTAACATAGTCTCCTTGTAACTGTACACACTTCCTTCAGCGATGCTCCCATCTCTGTAATTCGTCCAAATAGTGCTCGGCGCTTTAACATAGTCTCCTTGTAACTCTACACACTTCTCCCAGCGATGCTCCCATCTCTGTAGCCCGTCCAAATAGTACTCGGCGTTTTTCAGCATGGTCTCCTTGTAATTCTACACACTTCTCCCAGCGATGTTCCATCTCTGTAATCCGTCCAAATAGTACTCGGCGTTTTAACATAGTCTCCTTTTAACACTACACACTTCTTTCAGCGATGTTCCCATCTCTGTAATTCGTCCAAATAGTACTCGGCGTTTTAACATAGTCTCCTTTTAGCTCTACACACTTCCTTCAGCGATGCTTCCATCTCTGTAATTCGTCCAAATAGTACTCGGCGCTTTAACATAGTCTCCTTGTAACTGTACACACTTCCTTCAGCGATGCTCCCATCTCTGTAATTCTTCCAAATAGTACCTTGAGCTTTAACATAGTCTCCTTGTAACTGTACACACTTCCTTCAGCGATGCTCCCATCTCTGTAATTCGTCCAAATAGTGCTCGGCGCTTTAACATAGTCTCCTTGTAACTCTACACACTTCTCCCAGCGATGCTCCCATCTCTGTAGCCCGTCCAAATAGTACTCTGCGTTTTTCAAATTGGTCTCCTTGTAACTCTACACACTTCTCCCAGCGATGTTCCATCTCTGTAATCCGTCCAAATAGTACTCGGCGTTTTAACATAGTCTCCTTTTAACACTACACACTTCTTTCAGCGACGTTCCCATCTCTGTAATTCGTCCAAATAGTATTCGGCGTTTTAACATAGTCTCCTTTTAACTCTACACACTTCCTTCAGCGATGTTCCCATCTCTGTAATTCGTCCAAACAGTACTCGGCGCTTTAACATAGTCTCCTTTTAACTCTACACACTTCTTTCAGCGATGTTCCCATCTCTGTATTTCGTCCAAATAGTACTCGGCGTTTTAACATAGTCTCCTTTTAACTCTACACACTTCCTTCAGCGATGCTTCCATCTCTGTAATTCGTCCAAATAGTACTCGGCGCTTTAACATAGTCTCCTTGTAACTGTACACACTTCCTTCAGCGATGCTCCCATCTCTGTAATTCGTCCAAATAGTACTCGGCGCTTTAACATATTCTCCTTGTAACTCTACACACTTCCTTCAGCGATGATCCCATCTCTGTAATTCGTCCAAATAGGACTCGGCGTTTTAACATAGTCTCCTTGTAACTCTACACACTTCCTTCAGCGATGTTCCCATCTCAGTAATTCGTCCAAATATTACTCGGCGCTTTAACATAGTCTCCTTGTAACTGTACACACTTCCTTCAGCGAATGCTCCCATCTCTGTAATTCGTCCAAATAGTACTCGGCGTTTTAACTTAGTCTACCTGTAACTCTACACACTTCTCCCAGCGATGCTCCCATCTCTGTAACCCGTCCAAATAGTACTTGGCGTTTCAACATAGTCTCCTTGTAGCTGTACACACTTCCTTCAGCGATGCTCCCATCTCTGTACTTTGTACAAATAGTACTCGGCGTTTTAACTTAGTCTCCTTGTAACTCTACACACTTCCTTCAGCGATGCTCCCATCTCTGTAATTCGTCCAAATAGTACTTGGCGTTTCAACATAGTCTCCTTGTAACTGTACACACTTCCTTCAGCGATGCTCCCATATCTGTAATTCGTCCAAATAGTACTCGGCGTTATAACTTAGTCTCCTTGTAACTCTACACACTTCTCCCAGCGATGCTCCCATTTCTATAACTCTACCAAATAGTACTCGGCGTTTTAACATACTCTCCTTTTAACTCTACACACTTCCTTCAGCGATGTTCCCATCTCTGTAATTCGTCCAAATAGTACTCGGCGTTTTAACATAGTCTCCTTTTAACTCTACACACTTCCTTCAGCGATGTTCCCATCGCTGTAATTCGTCCAAATAGTACTCTGCGCTTTAACATAGTCTCCTTTTAACTCTACACACTTCCTTCAGCGATGTTCCCATCTCTGTAATTCGTCCAAACAGTACTCGGCGCTTTAACATAGTCTCCTTTTAACTCTACACACTTATTTCAGCGATGTTCCCATCTCTGTATTTCGTCCAAATAGTACTCGGCGTTTTAACATAGTCTCCTTTTAACTCTACACACTTCCTTCAGCGATGCTTCCATCTCTGTAATTCGTCCAAATAGTACTCGGCGCTTTAACATAGTCTCCTTGTAACTGTACACACTTCCTTCAGCGATGCTCCCATCTCTGTAATTCGTCCAAATAGTACCTTGAGCTTTACCATAGTCTCCTTGTAACTGTACACACTTCCTTCAGCGATGCTCCCATCTCTGTAATTCGTCCAAATAGTGCTCGGCGCTTTAACATAGTCTCCTTGTAACTCTACACACTTCCTTTAGCGATGTTCCCATCTCTGTAATTCGTCCAAATATTACTCGGAGCTTTAACATAGTCTCCTTGTAACTGTACACACTTCCTTCAGCGATGCTCCCATCTCTGTAATTCGACCAAATAGTACTCGGCGTTTTAACTTAGTCTACCTGTAACTCTACACACTTCTCCCAGCGATGCTCCCATCTCTGGAACCCGCCCAAATAGTACTTGGCGTTTCAACATAGTCTCCTTGTACCTGTACACACTTCCTTCAGCGATGCCCCCATCTCTGTAATTTGTCCAAATAGTACTCGGCGTTTTAACTTAGTCTCCTTGTAACTCTACACACTTCCTTCAGCGATGCTCCCATCTCTGTAATTTGTCCAAATAGTACTTGGCGTTTCAACATAGTCTCCTTGTAACCGTACACACTTCCTTCAGCGATGCTCCCATATCTGTAATTCATCCAAATAGTACTCGGCGTTTTAACTTAGTCTCCTTGTAACTCTACACACTTCTCCCAGCGATGCTCCCATTTCTATAACTTTACCAAATAGTACTCGGCGTTTTATCATAGTCTCCTTTTAACTCTACACACTTCCTTCAGCGATGCTTCCAACTCTGTAATTCGTCCAAATAGTACTCGGTGCTTTAACATAGTCTCCTTTTAACTCTACACACTTCCTTCAGCGATGTTCCCATCTCTGTAATTCGTCCAAACAGTACTCGGCGTTTTAACTTAGTCTCCTTGTAACTCTACACACTTCTCCCAGCGATGCTCCCATCTCTGTAACTCTACCAAATAGTACTCGGCGCTTTAACATAGTCTCCTTGTAACTCTGCACACTTCCTTCAGCGATGCTCCCATCTCTGTAATTCGTCCAAATAGTACTCGGCGTTTTAACATAGTCTCCTTGTAACTCTATACATTTCTCCCAGCAATGCTCCCATCCCTGTAACACTTCCAAATAGTACTCGGCGCTTTAATATAGTCTCCTTGTAACTCTACACACTTCCTTCAGCGATGCTCCCATCTCTGTAACCCGTCCAAATATTACTCGGCGCTTTAACATAGTCTCCTTGTCACTGTACACACTTCCTTCAGCGATGCTCCCATCTCTGTAATTCGTCCAAATAGTACTCGGCGTTTTAACATAGTCTCCTTGTAACTCTATACATTTCTTCCAGCAATGCTCCCATCCCTGTAACACTTCCAAATAGTACTCGGCGCTTTAATATAGTCTCCTTTTAACTCTACACACTTCCTTCAGCGATGTTCCCATCTCAGTAATTCGTCCAAATATTACTCGGCGCTTTAACATAGTCTCCTTGTAACTGTACACACTTCCTTCAGCGAATGCTCCCATCTCTGTAATTCGTCCAAATAGTACTCGGCGTTTTAACTTAGTCTACCTGTAACTCTACACACTTCTCCCAGCGATGCTCCCATCTCTGTAACCCGTCCAAATAGTACTTGGCGTTTCAACATAGTCTCCTTGTAGCTGTACACACTTCCTTCAGCGATGCTCCCATCTCTGTACTTTGTACAAATAGTACTCGGTTTTTTAACTTAGTCTCCTTGTAACTCTACACACTTCCTTCAGCGATGCTCCCATCTCTGTAATTCGTCCAAATAGTACTTGGCGTTTCAACATAGTCTCCTTGTAACTGTACACACTTCCTTCAGCGATGCTCCCATATCTGTAATTCGTCCAAATAGTACTCGGCGTTATAACTTAGTCTCCTTGTAACTCTACACACTTCTCCCAGCGATGCTCCCATTTCTATAACTCTACCAAATAGTACTCGGCGTTTTAACATACTCTCCTTTTAACTCTACACACTTCCTTCAGCGATGTTCCCATCTCTGTAATTCGTCCAAATAGTACTCGGTGTTTAACATAGTCTCCTTTTAACTCTACACACTTCCTTCAGCGATGTTCCCATCTCTGTAATTCGTCCAAATAGTACTCTGCGCTTTAACATAGTCTCCTTTTAACTCTACACACTTCCTTCAGCGATGTTCCCATCTCTGTAATTCGTCCAAACAGTACTCGGCGCTTTAACATAGTCTCCTTTTAACTCTACACACTTCTTTCAGCGATGTTCCCATCTCTGTATTTCGTCCAAATAGTACTCGGCGTTTTAACATAGTCTCCTTTTAACTCTACACACTTCCTTCAGCGATGCTTCCATCTCTGTAATTCGTCCAAATAGTACTCGGCGCTTTAACATAGTCTCCTTGTAACTGTACACACTTCCTTCAGCGATGCTCCCATCTCTGTAATTCGTCCAAATAGTACCTTGAGCTTTACCATAGTCTCCTTGTAACTGTACACACTTCCTTCAGCGATGCTCCCATCTCTGTAATTCGTCCAAATAGTGCTCGGCGCTTTAACATAGTCTCCTTGTAACTCTACACACTTCCTTTAGCGATGTTCCCATCTCTGTAATTCGACCAAATATTACTCGGAGCTTTAACATAGTCTCCTTGTAACTGTACACACTTCCTTCAGCGATGCTCCCATCTCTGTAATTTGTCCAAATAGTACTCGGCGTTTTAACTTAGTCTACCTGTAACTCTACACACTTCTCCCAGCGATGCTCCCATCTCTGGAACCCGTCCAAATAGTACTTGCCGTTTCAACATAGTCTCCTTGTACCTGTACACACTTCCTTCAGCGATGCCCCCATCTCTGTAATTTGTCCAAATAGTACTCGGCGTTTTAACTTAGTCTCCTTGTAACTCTACACACTTCCTTCAGCGATGCTCCCATCTCTGTAATTTGTCCAAATAGTACTTGGCGTTTCAACATAGTCTCCTTGTAACCGTACACACTTCCTTCAGCGATGCTCCCATATCTGTAATTCGTCCAAATAGTACTCGGCGTTTTAACTTAGTCTCCTTGTAACTCTACACACTTCTCCCAGCGATGCTCCCATTTCTATAACTTTACCAAATAGTACTCGGCGTTTTATCATAGTCTCCTTTTAACTCTACACACTTCCTTCAGCGATGCTTCCAACTCTGTAATTCGTCCAAATAGTACTCGGTGCTTTAACATAGTCTCCTTTTAACTCTACACACTTCCTTCAGCGATGTTCCCATTTCTGTAATTCGTCCAAACAGTACTCGGCGTTTTAACTTAGTCTCCTTGTAACTCTACACACTTCTCCCAGCGATGCTCCCATCTCTGTAACTCTACCAAATAGTACTCGGCGTTTTAACATAGTCTCCCTGTAGCTCTACACACTTCTCCCAGCGATGCTCCCATCTCTGTAACTCTACCAAATAGTACTCGGCGCTTTAACATAGTCTCCTTGTAACTCTGCACACTTCCTTCAGCGATGCTCCCATCTCTGTAATTCGTCCAAATAGTACTCGGCGTTTTAACATAGTCTCCTTGTAACTCTATACATTTCTCCCAGCAATGCTCCCATCCCTGTAACACTTCCAAATAGTACTCGGCGCTTTAATATAGTCTCCTTGTAACTCTACACACTTCCTTCAGCGATGCTCCCATCTCTGTAACCCGTCCAAATATTACTCGGCGCTTTAACATAGTCTCCTTGTCACTGTACACACTTCCTTCAGCGATGCTCCCATCTCTGTAATTCGTCCAAATAGGACTCGGCGTTTTAACATAGTCTCCTTGTAACTCTATACATTTCTTCCAGCAATGCTTCCATCCCTGTAACACTTCCAAATAGTACTCGGCGCTTTAATATAGTCTCCTTTTAACTCTACACACTTCCTTCAGCGATGTTCCCATCTCAGTAATTCGTCCAAATATTACTCGGCGCTTTAACATAGTCTCCTTGTAACTGTACACACTTCCTTCAGCGAATGCTCCCATCTCTGTAATTCGTCCAAATAGTACTCGGCGTTTTAACTTAGTCTACCTGTAACTCTACACACTTCTCCCAGAGATGCTCCCATCTCTGTAACCCGTCCAAATAGTACTTGGCGTTTCAACATAGTCTCCTTGTAGCTGTACACACTTCCTTCAGCGATGCTCCCATCTCTGTACTTTGTACAAATAGTACTCGGCGTTTTAACTTAGTCTCCTTGTAACTCTACACACTTCCTTCAGCGATGCTCCCATCTCTGTAATTCGTCCAAATAGTACTTGGCGTTTCAACATAGTCTCCTTGTAACTGTACACACTTCCTTCAGCGATGCTCCCATATCTGTAATTCGTCCAAATAGTACTCGGCGTTATAACTTAGTCTCCTTGTAACTCTACACACTTCTCCCAGCGATGCTCCCATTTCTATAACTCTACCAAATAGTACTCGGCGTTTTAACATACTCTCCTTTTAACTCTACACACTTCCTTCAGCGATGTTCCCATCTCTGTAATTCGTCCAAATAGTACTCGGCGTTTTAACATAGTCTCCTTTTAACTCTACACACTTCCTTCAGCGATGTTCCCATCTCTGTAATTCGTCCAAATAGTACTCTGCGCTTTAACATAGTCTCCTTTTAACTCTACACACTTCCTTCAGCGATGTTCCCATCTCTGTAATTCGTCCAAACAGTACTCGGCGCTTTAACATAGTCTCCTTTTAACTCTACACACTTCTTTCAGCGATGTTCCCATCTCTGTACTTCGTCCAAATAGTACTCGGCGTTTTAACATAGTCTCCTTTTAACTCTACACACTTCCTTCAGCGATGCTTCCATCTCTGTAATTCGTCCAAATAGTACTCGGCGCTTTAACATAGTCTCCTTGTAACTGTACACACTTCCTTCAGCGATGCTCCCATCTCTGTAATTCGTCCAAATAGTACCTTGAGCTTTACCATAGTCTCCTTGTAACTGTACACACTTCCTTCAGCGATGCTCCCATCTCTGTAATTCGTCCAAATAGTGCTCGGCGCTTTAACATAGTCTCCTTGTAACTCTACACACTTCCTTTAGCGATGTTCCCATCTCTGTAATTCGTCCAAATATTACTCGGAGCTTTAACATAGTCTCCTTGTAACTGTACACACTTCCTTCAGCGATGCTCCCATCTCTGTAATTCGACCAAATAGTACTCGGCGTTTTAACTTAGTCTACCTGTAACTCTACACACTTCTCCCAGCGATGCTCCCATCTCTGGAACCCGTCCAAATAGTACTTGGCGTTTCAACATAGTCTCCTTGTACCTGTACACACTTCCTTCAGCGATGCCCCCATCTCTGTAATTTGTCCAAATAGTACTCGGCGTTTTAACTTAGTCTCCTTGTAACTCTACACACTTCCTTCAGCGAAGCTCCCATCTCTGTAATTTTTCCAAATAGTGCTTGGCGTTTCAACATAGTCTCCTTGTAACCGTACACACTTCCTTCAGCGATGCTCCCATATCTGTAATTCGTCCAAATAGTACTCGGCGTTTTAACTTAGTCTCCTTGTAACTCTACACACTTCTCCCAGCGATGCTCCCATTTCTATAACTTTACCAAATAGTACTCGGCGTTTTATCATAGTCTCCTTTTAACTCTACACACTTCCTTCAGCGATGCTTCCAACTCTGTAATTCGTCCAAATAGTACTCGGTGCTTTAACATAGTCTCCTTTTAACTCTACACACTTCCTTCAGCGATGTTCCCATCTCTGTAATTCGTCCAAACAGTACTCGGCGTTTTAACTTAGTCTCCTTGTAACTCTACACACTTCTCCCAGCGATGCTCCCATCTCTGTAACTCTACCAAATAGTACTCGGCGTTTTAACATAGTCTCCTTGTAGCTCTACACACTTCTCCCAGCGATGCTCCCATCTCTGTAACTCTACCAAATAGTACTCGGCGCTTTAACATAGTCTCCTTGTAACTCTGCACACTTCCTTCAGCGATGCTCCCATCTCTGTAATTCGTGCAAATAGTACTCGGCGTTTTAACATAGTCTCCTTGTAACTCTATACATTTCTCCCAGCAATGCTCCCATCCCTGTAACACTTCCAAATAGTACTCGGCGCTTTAATATAGTCTCCTTGTAACTCTACACACTTCCTTCAGCGATGCTCCCATCTCTGTAACCCGTCCAAATATTACTCGGCGCTTTAACATAGTCTCCTTGTCACTGTACACACTTCCTTCAGCGATGCTCCCATCTCTGTAATTCGTCCAAAAAGTACTCGGCGTTTTAACATAGTCTCCTTGTAACTCTATACATTTCTTCCAGCAATGCTCCCATCCCTGTAACACTTCCAAATAGTACTCGGCGCTTTAATATAGTCTCCTTTTAACTCTACACACTTCCTTCAGCGATGTTCCCATCTCAGTAATTCGTCCAAATATTACTCGGCGCTTTAACATAGTCTCCTTGTAACTGTACACACTTCCTTCAGCGAATGCTCCCATCTCTGTAATTCGTCCAAATAGTACTCGGCGTTTTAACTTAGTCTACCTGTAACTCTACACACTTCTCCCAGCGATGCTCCCATCTCTGTAACCCGTCCAAATAGTACTTGGCGTTTCAACATAGTCTCCTTGTAGCTGTACACACTTCCTTCAGCGATGCTCCCATCTCTGTACTTTGTACAAATAGTACTCGGCGTTTTAACTTAGTCTCCTTGTAACTCTACACACTTCCTTCACCGATGCTCCCATCTCTGTAATTCGTCCAAATAGTACTTGGCGTTTCAACATAGTCTCCTTGTAACTGTACACACTTCCTTCAGCGATGCTCCCATATCTGTAATTCGTCCAAATAGTACTCGGCGTTATAACTTAGTCTCCTTGTAACTCTACACACTTCTCCCAGCGATGCTCCCATTTCTATAACTCTACCAAATAGTACTCGGCGTTTTAACATACTCTCCTTTTAACTCTACACACTTCCTTCAGCGATGTTCCCATCTCTGTAATTCGTCCAAATAGTACTCGGCGTTTTAACATAGTCTCCTTTTAACTCTACACACTTCCTTCAGCGATGTTCCCATCTCTGTAATTCGTCCAAATAGTACTCTGCGCTTTAACATAGTCTCCTTTTAACTCTACACACTTCCTTCAGCGATGTTCCCATCTCTGTAATTCGTCCAAACAGTACTCGGCGCTTTAACATAGTCTCCTTTTAACTCTACACACTTCTTTCAGCGATGTTCCCATCTCTGTATTTCGTCCAAATAGTACTCGGCGTTTTAACATAGTCTCCTTTTAACTCTACACACTTCCTTCAGCGATGCTTCCATCTCTGTAATTCGTCCAAATAGTACTCGGCGCTTTAACATAGTCTCCTTGTAACTGTACACACTTCCTTCAGCGATGCTCCCATCTCTGTAATTCGTCCAAATAGTACCTTGAGCTTTACCATAGTCTCCTTGTAACTGTACACACTTCCTTCAGCGATGCTCCCATCTCTGTAATTCGTCCAAATAGTGCTCGGCGCTTTAACATAGTCTCCTTGTAACTCTACACACTTCCTTTAGCGATGTTCCCATCTCTGTAATTCGTCCAAATATTACTCGGAGCTTTAACATAGTCTCCTTGTAACTGTACACACTTCCTTCAGCGATGCTCCCATCTCTGTAATTCGACCAAATAGTACTCGGCGTTTTAACTTAGTCTACCTGTAACTCTACACACTTCTCCCAGCGATGCTCCCATCTCTGGAACCCGTCCAAATAGTACTTGGCGTTTCAACATAGTCTCCTTGTACCTGTACACACTTCCTTCAGCGATGCTCCCATCTCTGTAATTCGTCCAAATAGTACTCCGCGTTTCAACATTGTGTCCTTGTAACTGTACACACTTCCTTCAGCGATGCTCCCATCTCTGTAACACCTCCAAATGGTATTCGGCGTTTTAACATAGTCTCCTTGTAACTCTACACACTTCTACCTGCGATGCTCCCATCTCTGTAGCACTTCCGAATAGTACTCGGCGTTTTTCTCTGCAAAATAATTGTCCATGAAAGTTGTTGCCTCTTTTTTTGACGAAAATCTCTGTCCTACGAGCGTAAGTTTCAGATTAGGGAACAAGAAGAAGTTGTGTTGGTGAAAACAGTATTTTATTTGTCTGCAAATATGGTCGTTTTTCCGTAAGTTCTGCCTTCAGCTTGTCCAGTAATGATGCGTGGAGTGCTCCTATGATGGTTTTTCCTTTATGAGGATAACCGATTAAAATTATTCCATGATTATCCACAAATAAAAAACAGTCACCATCACTTTCTTAGCCAAAAAGAGAGGTTTTGCTTTTTTTCGAGCCGTTTCCCCCTTTGCAGTTTGCTGTTTGTGCTGTATTTTTGTTTCGGACGTATAATGGTGTATCCAAGTTTCATCTAAAGTAATTAATTGATGCCAAAACTTGGATTTATTGCACCTAAACTGCGCCAACAGAGCGTTGGAAATGTTCATTCGAACACTTTTTGGTCTAACGTGAGCAAACGGTATACCCAACGCGCCGACAGCTTTCTCATGTCTAAATGTTGATTTAATATGTGACAAACACGTTCTTTTGACATGTTCATAGCCTCTGCCATCTCTCTCACTTTAATTCGGCGGTTGTCTAGCATCATTTGGTGAACTTTGGCGATGTTTCTGTCGGTAGTCGCAGTTTCTGGACGTCCCAAACGTTCATCGTCTCCCAAGCTCTTACGGCCACGTTTAAATGCAGCTGCTCAAAATTTCACTGTAACAAATGATGGTACAGAGTCCCTCTGCAGAGAATCCAAGTCATCTTTGATTTGCGTAGGCGTATTGCCTTTCAAAAACAAATATTTAATAACAGTTCGATACTCGATTTTGTCCATTTTCATAAAAACACATCAACTCGCTCAAACACTACAACTGAACGTCCAAAATGGCTGAAACTTTGATGAGTTACTGTCAACAGATGAAGAACGAAATTCACTAGTTTTTATTTCCGAGTGCTGCCATCTTCACTTTAGGTCGGAAACTTTTCAGACCACCCTCGTATGCAGTTTGTGAATGTATACCCTCAAAGTTTATAGAGTATGGCTTTCCTTCACATTTTTAATTAACAAGCGCTTACCTCTAAACTTTGAGATGTCTAATTAATGCTAAGGCGTTGTGGATATTAGAAGGTTAACTGTGGCAACACAAATTACTTCAAGTAGGAGTTAAAGTCACAGTACATTTTAAGAAACTATTAAATTTCATCCAAACATCTCCATGTGTACGTAATGCTCTACATTTACACAAATATACCTTTATAATATACGTTCAATTTATAAATTAAGTGATGTTAACATGATAAAGGCAGCGCCGTGACTGAGTGGGTAGACCACTTGGTTCCCACTAAGGCGGCCCGGGTTCGATCCCAGGCGACCGCAAAGTGGGGATTTGTGGTGGACAACATGGCGCTGGGGTAGATTTACTCCGTGTACTCCGGTTTCCTCCACCAGCATTCCGTCGATTTCTCCATCATCTGCTTTCCTATCACCTCATCTCTCTCGTACTTTCACTTCCGGCGTTGGGTTGATCACTCATCAGGAAACCTTTGATCTTCAACCTGCTGCGCGCTTCAGAAGGTCCTATGTTCCACTTAAAGCAAATACAGGAATTCATTCGTTCATTCATTCATTAAACAGACAAAGGAATATTATGGATGAATAGCTTGGCAATGTTGAAATGTTTATTGTAATTTATCGTGAGAAATGAATTGCTGGTATTGCCTCAAGTAAAAAAAATGATTGTCTTATGAATTTTAATTTCTCATCCTATTTCATAAGATGAGCGATAGTGTATTTTAACTAGAGGTTATGCTGCACCCTGTTGCCTCGGCAGCGCCCGGAACTATCTAAACTGCTATTAAATTCTATTTTAAGATTCAATTTTTCCGTGCATTATTTCATTTTATTTTTTACTCCTCCTTTTACTTGTTACTTTAGTGGTTGAGAACGCGACTTTGCAGACAAAAATATAAATTACAACAAACAAAATGGAGGCATGTAATGATGGACGCTGTCATCTGTGATACCATTTCGTCGTCCATTAGCCTCGATGAACCCGGTTGTGGTGACTCTCAAGGTGCATGATGATGACGTCAAACGAATCAGGAAAGGTTCAATGTCGTCTTGTATCTCATCGATTGTCCACACACAGCTCGTCCATGCTCGTATGTCTCTGCTTTTGTTCATTTTTCTGTTGACCATACCACTTTGATTGGATTTAATTCACAATGGTCCGTCCTGCTGTGTGTCAGGGATTCCTTTCCGAATAAGCCAAGCAATGACGCTTTTTCTGCTGTAATATTTTGCATTATCGATTACAATGATGTTGGGGAGTAGTTATTGAGTGAACCACTTCTTATATACTTCCCCTGTCATTTCATCATGTGCGTCAGCTGTGTTTCTTTTTCACAAAAATGTTAGTTGAGCATTTTTGATAAACCCTTGGTCATTACCAGCATGGACCAAAGCAAATCCTTCTCCGCGATGCCGAGTCTGTGTCTGAGTCCTGTACTTAGCCCCTCAGTTGCTGCCTGACGGACACTTTTAATTTTCGTATCCCTCCACGCCTTTGTCACTGTATGACTTAAACTTACCCAGGATTCATCAGTGTAAAGAATTGCTTTTCTAAGCCTTTTTATGATATCGCCATCTGATAATGTACACTTGCTACCCCTTCTTTCATATTCGAACCCCAAATCGTGTAGGAACGATTCAAAGTGGCCCTTGATATATTAGGTAGGGTGTCGTCATCACTGGTTACTCTTGCCAAAACTAGATTTAGTGTGGGTGGACTGTTTTCAAGCAGAAACGAATTAGCAATACGCCGCATTCCGCGTGGCACTATTCCATCATATTGCGTTAACCTAGCGTTCCTTTGTTTCCTCACCCTTTTTGCTTTCTTTTTTTATGGCGTTCTTAGGGGCCTTTATACCAGGTGAGTCATCCCCTATTTATTCTTATCTATGCAACTCGCAGTTTACAGTATAATGTGAAAACATTGACCCGTTTAGCACAAAAGCTATTTGGTACTATACACACCTCCCATTAATACTTGCAGCCCTCAATAAGGATCAAGAAGCTGCGAAAGGCGTAAATAAATGCATGCTTTCCCAAAGAGCGACATCGAATACGTAGCAGCTGGCCGAGATGGTTAGCTGATGAAGTATGGTGACGCAAGGACTAGGTTCGAAACGACATCACATACTTTCGGTTTTTTATTTTACTTTCTCCTAGTCTTTATTGTCTATATTTTAATTACTAATTTATTGTTGCTATTGCTTCTTTTTGAGCCAAAGACACAAGAATGACAATCTGCTAATTAGGGATCAAGCTTAGCTTTCTGAGCATTTATACCGTATCTGATGTTGTAAACCATATTACGTAAATAACTTTTATTTTTATATAAACGACATTAAATCTAATAGCTTTGTTTCATGCTTAAATCTTGTGCTTCACTTCTTTGAAGCTGACTTTTTTATTTTGGCAAGGGATCCACGTTGGGACGCCAATTTGTAGGTAATTTATTTTATTGGCAAGCAAATGAGTTCTACGTTAGCGTTACAATTTGAAGCAACTATGTGGCAAGCAATGAGGTTTCTCTCAGGGTATGCGTGGATATGTGTGAGAAGGGTGGTTTTATTGACACTGGAATGCCCGTTTCCAACTTATTTATTTACTGCTTCTTTTTTTAGAACATAGAAATTGGAGTTGCGAACAAGGGTTACCAATATCCCTGTTTATAGTTACTGACGGCAGAATGTATATTACTCGGTAAACTTTATTCGTTCCTCACGTATATATGAACCGACAAATATAGTCTCACATTTCTGGTATGTCTGGCCCAAGACAGAACAAGTTGACCGCCCTAATAGGCTTCACGCTTCGGACTGTTCCAATGGCTTGCCCGCCACGAAGTGCTCTAATCGGCTCCACGCCGAAGACTGTTGTCCACTGCTGCGCGTGTGGGTTTATATGTAACTTTCACTTTTTGGAAACCCTCTTTTCACACAAAAATTCTCTTTGTGGCCATTTTGTCGACATTATGAATGGTCCAAAGAATACCCTATTCAACAAGTCAAGGGCTATCCTTTAGAAATCTGCTAAGGACACTGTTTCTTACGTTTCTTTTGTTAAAACAACTTATTCACCCACAACTGCTATTCGACTCAACTGCCCTTGCACATGTTGTAACAAAGAACCAACATTCCTTTGACGTCCATCATGATTCTTTATACATTGCAATTCTTAATTTCGGTATCACCTTCCACTGTCATGTTAAGTTCTCGGTCAAACAGAAAAATAAATTGTCAAAGTGTGAATTTGTGGATTTTGCAGCAAATGTACAAAATGGTGACCCCCGACAATAAGATAATAGAGCATTCTTTCCTAACAAGCGTTGACACTTTGCATTTGTAAAGTGTTAGAAACTTGGTTCAATGGGTCAAGCATAATAAAGTATTTTCTACGAACTATAAATTTATGTCTATCTGCCAGTTAAAAACAAGGCGATTATTGTATTTTATAAACATGTATAATGTTATAAAAAGTCATTTGTATCATAATATCAAATTATAGGCCCCAAGAGTCAAAAAAGGGTAATAAAATTTGTGAGTTCAACACGAAGGATTTGAAGTGAGCTTTCCATGGCGGAGATGTGCAGCTACCAGCAGACATATAATACGATTCTATAGGATTAAGTTCAGAACCCAACCTCGCATCTTTACAGCTTCATACCATTTCTTGAGTTCGTTTCGGTTGTTTTAACGCAAATAAGAAAAACTGCATCCGCTACTACAATTACTGTATAAGCTAAAAACTGCCGTAATTTGTGACACAACCGAAAACAATCTACCTAATTCTTAGCACATTTTGACATGGCTGTACAACGAAAACACGTTGGTCCCAATGTGTACATCTGCCATTTTGTATTCCAATGCTATTGTCAACTGATGCATGTGATAGGTGTGTGTGTGTGTATGTGTGTGTGTGTGTGTGTGTGTGTGTGTGTGTGTGTGTGTGTGTGTGTGTGTGTGTGTGTGTGTGTGTGGCACAAATCCTACATGCGGACTCCTGGGACCCATCTCAGGCCGCTTTGGTGAGATGCGAGCCCCGGCATAACCGAAAATGTAAAATTAAATAAAACAGCGTATGTCCCGTACATTTATCTGTAGAAAATATCATAAGTAACTTAATGGTTTACATTTTAATGGGAATCGAAGACTTTCCATTAAAAAAACTCAGTTTGGAAGCCTAACGGACCTGTGATCGATTCTCTAGATCCTAGGTAAGTGCAGCATTTAATGTAGTATGTCCTCAGTACACGCTACGGTCTTACATAATAGAGACATTTAGGAAATGTCCAATAAAATGAGCTTTTACATTGTATAAACATTATCTTGAAGATTGCAAATAAGGTTAGCATTTCGTAGTCTTGTGTATTCGGGGCATGTTGCCTTTTTATTTCACACAGTATTATTATTATTATTATTATTATTATTATTATTATTATTATTATTATTATTATTATTATTATTATTATTATTATTATTATTATTATTATTATTATTATTATTATTATTATTATTATTATTATTATTATTATTATTATTATTATTATTATTATTATTATTATTATTATTATTATTATTATTATTATTATTATTATTATTATTATTATTATTATTATTATTATTATTATTATTATTATTATTATTATTATTATTATTATTATTATTATTATTATTATTATTATTATTATTATTATTATTATTATTATTATTATTATTATTATTATTATTATTATTATTATTATTATTATTATTATTATTATTATTATTATTATTATTATTATTATTATTATTATTATTATTATTATTATTATTATTATTATTATTATTATTATTATTATTATTATTATTATTATTATTATTATTATTATTATTATTATTATTATTATTATTATTATTATTATTATTATTATTATTATTATTATTATTATTATTATTATTATTATTATTATTATTATTATTATTATTATTATTATTATTATTATTATTATTATTATTATTATTATTATTATTATTATTATTATTATTATTATTATTATTATTATTATTATTATTATTATTATTATTATTATTATTATTATTATTATTATTATTATTATTATTATTATTATTATTATTATTATTATTATTATTATTATTATTATTATTATTATTATTATTATTATTATTATTATTATTATTAT
>CM060948.1:9810637-9813137 GCA_030765055.1 Mantis religiosa
TTGTGCAATTCGTTGTCACTATCTTGATTGTCTTCGGGTACAAAGTGCTCTAACATATGCTTGATTGTATTTTCAGTATCTGAGGTAAATGTTCCATCGTCTTTTTGTAATGTAGTCAATCTCACACCATTTCGGAGTTTGCCGGAAGCTATTTTATATACTAAACCCCAAGGATTGGCATCGTCACTTATTGTGCAAAACGCTTTCCATGATTTCAGTTTTGCATCTCTCATTTTCCTTTCGTATTCCCTTTTCCCATCCAGATATTTTTCTTTCCTCTCCTGTCGTAGATTTTCGCCGGTGACAGTTCTTTGGTATCTCCTCCGCATTGCATTTGCCCTTTTTCTTAATATAGTAAGTTCGTCTGTCCACCAAGATACCGTCTTCCTTTTATCGCCTGTTTAGCACCTGTTGAAACTTTGAAGGTTGCATTACTAGCTGTTATGATACATGAAAAGGCGAGGTTTGCCATTTCCCCTGCTTGAGTTTTACTTGCCACTGTGCTGCTTAGTTCCTGATCTAATTTCTGCAAGTTCTCTTCATTATAGTGACAATTGAATTTAGATATCACCGTGGAAAGGAAAATATTGTCGAATTTCTCGAAATCTTCATTCCTTACTATATACTTTGCTCTCGTGTGATCGATGCCAATTGTACATGTGTTTTCAATCTGCTTAAAGGCCACTGCGGAATAGAAGGGAATGAACTAGCAGATAAGCTTGCAAAACGCGCTGCTATCGAAGATAGTGAAATAGTGTACGTAAAAATACCAAAAGACGTAATTGTAACGAGAGCGAAGGAATATGGACTCAACAGGTGGCAACAAGTCTGGACGAACACAACGAAAGGTGCAGTGACTAAAGTATTCTTCCCGTTAGTGAAAAACAGATTGCGTCAAAAGATTCCAATATCCCCAAAATGGGCTGATGATAACAAAATTCAATTTAACCAAAAGAAACCCAAGGTTCTGTTTATCACAAGAAGAAGAAATGTAGATAGGGATGTCAACATATTTTTGAATCATCATAAACTTAACCAAACCGAAGAAATAAAATACCTCAGAATATATTTAGATAGCAAATATAACTCAACGCGCACATTGAATATACTGCAGACAAAACAATCTCGTTGGTTCATATGCTAGCAAGAACAGCAAAGCTACAATGGGGGCTAGGTCACAAAGCACTTAAGACAATCTATGAAGGTGCTATAGTCCCTGTCTTGACATACGGAGCTCCTTTGTGGATAGATGCGATACGGAAGAATAAAAATATTGCGAAATATAGAAGAATTCAAAGATTAATTAACATAAAAATGACGAAAGCATATAGAACTCTCTCGTATGATGCATCGTGCGTACTAGCTGGAGTATGTCCTATAGAAATAACTATAGAGGAAAAACTCCAAATATATCTGGCAACAAAAAGTCACATAGCAGACTTCGACAAACCATTAGAAGTGAAACACTGGCGACATCCTGCCGAAGTGGCAACGATTCAGGAGGTGAACAAAGATAACATATATAGAATGGAAGCGCACACAGATGGCAGTAAAATGGGGGAGAAAGTTGGCGCAGCAGGAATTATATTTGAAAATGGAATTATGACATACCAGTTAAAATTCAAATTGCATGGCCACTGCACCAACAATCAAGCCGAACAACTTGCTATTTTACAAGTACTAGAGAAATTAGAAGAACTATATTATGCCAGTTCAATAGATAGAAACGGAACCGTTGCAATATACACTGACAGCAGAATTACTATAGATCTACTGAGAAACAACTGGAAAAGAAATCGACTAATAGAATCTATCAAAGACAAACTCCTTGCACTAAACCATTTAAATTGGATCATCCACTTTGGCTGGGTTAAAGGCCACTGCGGAATAGAAGGGAATGAACTAGCAGATAAGCTTGCAAAACGCGCTGCTATCGAAGATAGTGAAATAGTGTGCGACAAAATACCAAAAGACGTAATTGTAACAAGAGCGAAGGAATATGGACTCAACAGGTGGCAACAAGTCTGGGCGAACACAACGAAAGGTGCAGTGACTAAAGCATTCTTCCCGTTAGTGAAAAACAGATTGCGTCAAAAGATTCCAATATCCCCAGAACTCACTACAATGTTAACTGGCCATGGAAAATTAAACGCATACCTATACCGATTTAGAATAATAAATAACCCACTCTGTCCCTGTGGAAAAGAAGAACAGACCGTTAACCATATAATATTTAATTGCAGAAGACTTGATGAAAAAAGACTAGAATTGGCAAAAAGTGTAACAAGCAATGGAGGGAAATGGCCTACCACCAACGAGAAGATTGCGAATAATCACCTGAAGTCGTTTGTAAAATTTGCAACTTCTATAAAAATCACGGACATGGACTGAAGGATTTGGAGTGTAACAACGACAAATTGTGAACTCTATACAACCAACTAACTCCGGGTTCATCATAATCTTACAATTAACTAAAACATAAAGCACTACTTCTAAAAAT